>JAIGNY010002965.1:0-11258 GCA_020152595.1 Chiridota heheva
AGCGTAAACGAATCAAACGACCTTTCCAAGTAATGCAGTAATGTGCATGAAGTTTGGTTGACAATCCCCTAACTAGAATGGGTAGTATTCCAGTGGCTGTATTTTAAAGTTTTACTGAGGAGGCACTGGAAACGGGAAGATGCTGTAGAAACAGGCCTCCCACCAACTTATATATTTGAAGGATTCTTAACCCTTTTCCCCTTTATCTACTTACAAAATAAAGATACTTGAAAAAATTGAAGAAGAAAAACTATATGATATCTTTTAAATGTAAGAGGAAAACAACTTTTTAAGTAATACAATTATTTACATGTAGTTTGTTGGCAATCCCTTTAGGATTATCAATTAATTTTTAGCTCGACTATTCGAAGAAAAATACAGCTATTCTACTACCCCCGGCGTCGGCGTCGGCGCCGGTTTCAGCGTCGGCGTCGGTGTTTTGTTGGTGTCAGCGTTGGCGTCGGTGTCCTGTTAGAATTTTGGTTAACGTTTTCATAACTTAAGTTATTAATGGTGTACATTTATGTGACTTGGCATAGGGGTAGAGGACATGGGTACTGAACAAATGAGCATGGTTTGGGGCTTGTGTGTGCATACAAATTAGCTTATTTGCATAACAATGAAAATATTTGTCAGCCTAAAGTTTTGGTTAAAGTATGGTTGAAGTTTTTGGTTACAGTTTTTCTGGATTTCAATTGTGATGGCATGTAGGTCATGCAAGTGGTGGAATGACACAGTATATAGATAAAGAAACACTCTTTTAACTGTTCAAGAAGCTGGTATCCTGCTTATTATTTAGGCATAGCCTGGACCAGGTAGTATGGAAGGGTTATTGATCGTTATAATCTATGTGATATTACCATATCATTGCCATTGAAGTTATAATTTCCAGTCACTTTTAAACTAGTAACCACCAAGTTTGGAGATAGAAGTATATTTGGACAACTTCCAGATTGTAAAATGTTCAGCGCTACATGTGACTCATTTTCTAATAATTCATATTTTCAGTCGTGGCTAAATGAGAGCCACGACCAGAAAAGTATAGGAATCTCTATGAGCTTAAAACTATCTTTGGCTCTCCTTACTTTCAAATTTTAGAATAATTACAAACGTTTGTAAAACAAATAATGATTTTGGATGTATTTTGAAAAATATACTACGTGTTTAAGTTTTCAGAGTAAAAATCAGAAGTAATTAAAAACAGTAAAAATATAATAATCATTTAAAGTCCAATTTACAATATGTGTTGAGCACTACCATATAGAAAAAAGTAAACAAAAGGTGTGAGAAAAGAGATTTATTTCCGGAATGTGAGTTGTTTGCCTTGTAATATAGTACTACGAATTACGAATATCAAACTACTGGAATCACGTATACTTGAATGCGTCAAAAGATTATATTCTTATATTCTTTGTGACTGCATAGCCAGAAGAACTCCCTGATAGAAGTGAAGGACTGGAGTGAAATCATATTTGCTTTTTGAGTGCCGAAACAATGTATTTATTTGGCCAAACCAAAATCGTATCATTGCAAAATGGCGATGGAACTGAAAAAAATATTCTGAAGTCTCCGGCACGACCAGCTCTTTTAAAAGGGCTATGCTTGTTGAGTATCGCGTATTTCACTACTGTGAGTATTCAGGCATTATGGGTTTGTAAGCATGCATGATTGGTGTAACATAGAAATAGAATTGTTCGGGATTTAAATATGAAGGTATCCATTTATACTTGAGCAACGTTTTACATAGCATCTATAAGGCAACCATGCGTTTTGATAAGTTGATCATTGAAGGGGAGGCTTTTATTTGGAACCCCAACGCGCAGAATATCAAGAAGCTAAGATAATGGCGTGGCCGGAGCCCCTGTGAGATGAATCAACAACGTAGCATCGTTGAATCACCATTTATACCAACGAATGACTTTTTTATTCAAGTAAATGCTGAAAATTTACGTGAGAAAAATTCACTACCTCGTACATATTATATGTCATCGAATGATTACAGAATTTTAGCATGGAATATTTCTGGACTTCGCACCAAGGTGCAAATTCCAGATGTTCATAGATTTATGGAATCTTTCCATATCTTGTGCCTTTCTGAAACATGGCTAAGTCACCCCTTTAGAAGTCCAATTGGATGGTTACTCCGAAGTTTCATTGATCCGTAAACGTACGACGGGCGCCAAAAGGAATTATGGTGGTATTTCTATTTTTTACCGTAATTATCTTAAGTTGAGCCACGTGACTAACCTCAAGCGTGAAACACACTAATGGGTAGGCATTGCAGATCAAGGAAATGAAAACAACGTATTTTTGTGTGCAATTTACATACCGCCAGAATCTTCTACTTATGGTGATATATCAGTTTTTGATTCTTTAGAGAAGGATATGGTGTATTTAAGAAGCCTATATAATGATTGTGAATTTGTAATTACGGGTGATTTAAACGCACGCACATCCAATCTACCAGATTTTATCGAAGAAGACTATTCTTTTACCCCCGGCGCAAATGCAAATTGTTATGAGGAAGAAAGGGAAACAACTGTCCGCTTCTCTAAGGATAATGAAATAAACAGTTATGGGAGAAGACTGGTTAAATTGTGTAAACTGTCATCGCTCAGAATGTGTAATGGTAGACTACCACCGACGGAAGACACTGGTAACTTTACTTATGTTTCTAAAAATGGCATTGTTATATTTTCGTACAATGCATACTCTCTACAAAAATTGTTGAATCAATTTGAAAATTATTGTAAGTTGAATAAGGTTCGGATTAATAAAGATAAAAGTAAAATAATAGTATTTAGAAAAAGTGGTTATCTAGCAAAACATGAAAAATGGAGTTTGGATGGTAGTAAAATGGACGTTATTCATCTATATAATTATTTAGGCATGGCATTCACACCTAAAGGAGCATGGTATTCCGCACAAAATAATCTGAGCTCTTCTGCGAGCAAAGCAATCTTCAGCCTGAAGAGTGTTCTGAATAATTTACCTGGTTTACCTGTTAGTAACGTTTTACATATATTTGACTCAAAAATTCTTCCAATTTTAACATATGGAGCAGAAGTATGGGGTAGTGCACCTCGTGATAGCGTTACCATGGTTTATAATCGTTTTCACAAATATGTTTTAGGTCTTCCTTTTAGAGCTACCAATATTCTTGCTTTAGGTGAGCTTGGTCGACCCTCCTTTAAATATTTTACATATTTAAAACAAGTGTTTCATTGGTTAGAAATTTCAATGCATGACTCTAAGAGGTATACTAAATTAAGTTTTCTTGAACAATTTTTTTTGCTGATACGAATTATCAGTTATGGGGTTTAGATACCAATAAACTACTTTGTAATATGGGTTTTGGGTACGTATGGTTTAACAAGGGTGTAGCTGATGTTAAAGTATTTATGAATATTTTTAAACTTAGACTTCAAGATGTTGATAAACAAGATTGGTTAAGTTCTGTTCAAGATTTTGATTACTTGCGTTGTTATAAATTATTCAAAAAGGATAAATTTGTTGAGTCATATGTAATTCATCTTTGTTATCTTAATCAACGGAAATTTCTGGCTAAATTTCGGTGTGGTTATGTTGATATGAATGTAAACAAGGGGCGTACCAGCAAAATCGATTACGCTCCAAGGGTATGTAAATATTGTAATAGTAACTGCATTGATGATGAGTTCTATTTCCTTTTCGTTTGTCCTTATCACACAGACTTACGAACTAAGTACATTCCACACTATTGTACTTCTCATCCTAATTTGCATAAATTGTGTTCCCTTGCAGCCTATAAATAGCAATTCCAAAAGAGTTTGCCAGTAGCTTTCTAATTTCATCAGGCATGCACTGAATTCTTGTCATGTTTGAAAACTTGTGTTGTTACCATGATTATGTATATTCTCTCTTTGTATTTGAGTTCTTGCTTCCTCAAGCCATTATGTTGTTTTAGGCTATATACTTTTTGTCATTGTATAGATTGTAATGTGAAAAGGGGCCAATGGCCTGTAACGAAATAAATGAATGAATATAAGAATTTTTAATTCATGGATTAGATTTATCTAATTATTGAAAAGGTGTCTGGATGGGACCTATTTTTATTGAAATTGTCTTTTGTTTTAAGATGATATCGTATTTTCCTTTCGAAGAATTAAAAAAGAAGAAGATTGGTGTATGCTAGAAGAGCATGGTTCAAATTGAATATAATCGTGGTCTGCTAAAGCTTTGGATAACAGCATATCTCTTGATCCTTTAATTTCAGCTTGAGGTTGTGCTTATCGACCTAAGCAAACCTGCATCTCAGAGAACCTGATCTTCACCAAGGATCTTCAAAAAACACCCAAACTTTGACCTCACCCCTGGGAAGTGGTTGCACAGTTGTCAATAATTTGTTGATGCGCGACCTCATCATTCCAATTGTGCTTCGTGATTTTAGTCGACCATTTGAATTGCATACTGATGCAAGTGGTGTTAAGTGCGGTTTGACCCTGCATGTGCCGATAGGAAGATGGCAAAGTCTGCGTCATTACCTATGTATAGTAAGCATGAGTTTGTGAGGAAGCTCTTTGATGCAAATATCAAAGTCTGTCCTCAGTTGCGTTTTACGTCTAAATCTAGTCAAGCCTACAAAAGTATCCAAATTCTTGTTGACTGCCATGGTTCTTTTATTCACAATACTAAAGGCCGAAAAACAATAAGTTAACATTTGCAATTTTCTATACTGTCACAAATATATAAGATTTGTAAAATGATCAATAACCGGATTTCAGGGGAATTTTGGCTGTGTGCATGGTTTGATGTTACTACCTAACCAAGAGCGTAGGGAAGCAGGAGGCTGTGTGTGTATGTGCGTGTGTGTGTCTGTGTGTCTGTGTTTTGGGGAAGGGGGAGGGGTGAGAGTTTTAAACTTCAATAAACCTTTCACCCGTGATCATTGACAAGTATAGGCTACAATGTTTTCCTCCCATATATTTTAAAGAAAATAATATAATTTTGCAGCTGAAATGCTCAACTGGTATCATAAGATAACTTTACAGGCTGACAGGTACAATATGTCCGGTATAATGAATTTAGGAGAATAGTCTGCGGCAAAAATCACTTTAGAAATAGAGAACCCTGTATTTTTGCTTTAGGGGTCATGGGTTGGGGGCAGTCCGTATATGTAGTCCTAAATGCAAATAGCAGGAAAAACCGGTACTATTGCATCTATGTTATACATGAAATCAACTGTATAAAGTTAGATATCGCCAAAATTTGTTAATGACTTTGTTCATAGCGAAATAAGAAAATTTCCGATTTTCGGCAAATTTCCGATTTCCGTTTTTTTTTTTTTTTTCTTCTTTTTTTATGTTTGGCCGTTTTCTTTCTTTCGATTTTTAGCAATTTGGTTTTAATTGATGACGACTTTGTTCATAAAGAAAATAAAAATTTGTTTGAGTTTCGGCAAATTTTCTTAGATTTTTAGGTCATTTTTTTCAATTTCTTAAAATCTGAACAATTCTCCTCAAATTTAGGATTTTTTTCCTTTTCTGAAACTTAAATTTCCTTCCTTTCGAGTAATTATTTCTAATCTATTTCATATTTGGCCAATTGTATTCAATTTTTCGGAAATTTTCTTTAATTTTCGGGAATTTTCCTTCCAATTTTAGGGATTTTTTTTTTTTTTAATTCTTTCATTTTGGACAATTCTGTTCAATTTGTGGGCAATTTTCGTCGATTTTCTGGTAATTTTCTTTAATTTCTTTGATTTTTGGGCAGTAGATCGAAACTGAAAGAATTTAAAAATAAAATTAACCGAATTTATAGAGACATTTTATTATTCTTCAACGTTCAAAAAGGGGTCCGCAGCGGGGCTGAGGTCTTCCGAATCGTGATGATTTAACTGAATAATTATCTGGCAAATAGATCCTTGTTTTGGAGAAAACTTTATTTTTGAAGCCTCACATATGAGGTCCAGGAGACGATGCTCCCGTACCTTTGAAGAAATTGTTTTAAAACTAAGTTGATAGCTACAATGAATGGATACTGAATGAATATTATTTAACAGAGATTAGAAAAGAACAAAAAAGAAAGAGTGTATACATTGTTGAAAGTGTAATACTGTCTGCTAATGGTTTGGTGAGTGAAAATATATGTCTTTGTGTTATTTTTGTGAAAATTTCAATTAGAGTCGTCCCCCCCCCCCCCCTGTCCTCTCTAGATCCGCCCTAAACGTGTCTCCCCTACCGAGTCCGCGTTATCACTCATTGGATGCCACCACCTGGTTGGCCCGGGTGGGGAGGGGGAGGGGTTGGCACTTCTATATGTGAGAATATATATATGTGCCGCCAGAGTAATTACCATTTTTTCAGAATTTTAGTAGTGCAGGTATCAAAAATCAAATTTCTCATACTGCAGGTCTAAAAAAAAAATATGCATGTTTTTATTCTGCAGATCTCAATAATCATATAATTTTGTACTGCACGTATCAAAAAATCACTTATTTTCGTACTGCAGGTATCAAAACTAACTTATTCTCATCACCCACATAATATATGTGTGGATGAGATATTGTAGTTACTTTGCTGAATACGAAAAGAACTGCCTGTACCTCATACATTACGTAGCCACCCCCTTGATATTAGAGGGACTGGTGGGCCCTCATGTTAGGGGTTAGTGGTCAAAAGTTTTGGGAACGGGACAAAATTTGGTTGTTTTTGCATCTGTTCGTGTGTCTGTGTCTGTATGTGTGTGTGTGTGTCGCGGGTGTGTGTGTGTGTGGGGAGGTGCATGTGTGCGTATGCAACAATTAATTTTGTGTCGCTTATGTCTCAAAAAATGTAATACACACATAAACCAAAATTGGTGGACGGGTACCCCTGGCTAGAAACTTTTGTCTCCAAGGTTGTGGAATACAAAGGTCCACAGGTCAAATGGGACAAGTTTTTGGTGATGGCTGTATCTTTTAAAGGAATTACTTGGTATCTTTACAAATTGCATATGTGGGTAGGGTTTAACATTCTAACAAAACTTTAAGATAATTGGAGGTCAAAAGGTTAAGGGTAAAAGGTCAAATAAGTGGTTTTTCATGCAAAATCTTGCGGATTATTAAACTCAAAAGTACAAAACGTATACCAACCCATTGTTGTACCATGACACCTGGGTACATGAATTTGTGTCCCTTATAGATTCTGGGGTGAAAGGTCAAACAGCTATTGACCTTTTTCACCATTTCCCCCTATAGTTATGGAATGGTACGTGAGACGTGAGCATGAATGGTGTCATACAGTAGGGTACGATAAATGTGAACATTTTTAGAAGTTATGCCAGTAATTAGGGTCAAGAGTCAGATGTCAGAGGTCAAATACGGTGATTTTAGGGGGTAATTACTACTAATTTGTACATTTTTGCAACATTTTAAACACAAAAAGTACAAGACCTATACTAACCCAATGTTGTACCATGTTACATGAATATGTGTCCCCGTAGACTCTGGGGTCGAAGGTCAAAGGTCACATAGCTACTGACCCTTTTCACCATTACCCCCTATAGTTATGGAATGGTAAGTGTGACGTGAGCATGAATGGTGTCATACAGTCGGGTACGATAAATGTTATTTCAGTTATTAGGGTCAAGGAGTAGAGGTCAGAGGTCAAATATAGGAATTAAGGGGGTTAATTATGTACTAATTTGTACAATTTGTGTACCACTTTAAATTCCGAAAGTGCAAGATATACCAACCCTATGTTGTAACATGATACCTTGGTACATGAATGTGTGTCTCGTAGACTCTGGGGTCAAAAGGTCAAAGGTTTATTTGTACTCCCATGAGCAGTACAATCCATCGACATGCCTAAAGAAAGATGGCTAAGCCTGTCTCAACATCTGCTTGTACTCAAGCTCGCATGGGCCGTGCAATCCATCAAAAGTCACAGAGTTATAGCACGGTGATACTATTTGGGACAAATTGTATCTTTGCTGTAGGCCTATAGGCAAAGAACTGCCTGTACCTCCTACACTACATGGCCACCCCCTTGATATTAAGGGAGCTGGTGGGGCCCACCAGGGGGTCTCATATGTTGACCTCGTATGAGGGGTTAGGAATGATAAGTTTTTGGAACGGTACAAAATGTTGCGTCTGTCCATGTGTGTGTGGGGGTGCATGTGTGTGTACGCAGCAATTAATTTTGTGTCGCTTATAACTCAAAAAATGGACGGGTACCCCTGGCCCGAAACTTTTATCTCCAAGGTTTTTGGGTACAATGGTTAAAGGTCACAGGTCAAATGGGGAAAGTTTTTGGTGATGGCTGTATCTTTTAAAGGAATTACTTGGTATCTTTTTAAATTACATAGGTGGGTAGAGTTTAACATTTAACAAAACTTTAAAACAATTGGAGGTAAAAAAGTCATGGGTCAAAGGTCAAATAAGTGTTTTTCATGCAAAATTTACAAGTGAATTAAAAGTACAAGACCTATACCAACCTTATGTTGTACCATGAGACTCTGGTACATGAATTTCTGTCCGGTATAGACTCTGGGGATAAAAGGTTAAAGGTCACAGAGCTACTGACTTTTTTCATCATTTTCCCCAATAGTTATGGAATGGTACGTGCGACGTGAGCATGAGTGGTGTCATACAGTAGGGTACGATAAATGTGAACAATTTCTAAATTATTTCAGAGATTAGGGTCAAGCCCAGAAAACAAAACGTTTTGATAAAATTCTGTGTTATAATGTATTAATGATATCATTTTGTGGTGTCCGAAAATTATTTTATAACATTTTTCATATGTTTTGCAAAAATGTTTTTTATATCATTTTAATGTTTTTAAAAACTGATATAATGTATATATATATATATATATATATATATATATATATATATATATATATATATATATATATATATATATATATATATATATATATATATATATATATATATATATATATATATATATATATATATATATATATATATATATATATATATATATATATATATATATATATATATATATATATATATAGATTTATATATATATATATATATATATATATATATATATATATATATATATATATATATATATATAGATAGATAGATAGATTTATATATATATATATATATATATAGATATATATATATATATATATATATATATATATATATATATATATATATATATATATATATATATATATATATATATATATATATATATATATATATATATATATATATATATATATATATATATATATATATATATATATATATATATATATATATATATATATATATATATATATATATATATATATATATATATATATATATATATATTGAAGGAATTCCTTGGTTACATTTTTAAAAATGATATAGGTTTAACATTCTAACAAAAATAATCGGAGGTAAAACGGTCAAAGTCATGGGTCAAAAGTCAAAAAAGTGCTCTTTATAACAAACTTTTGCAGCTCAACAATTTTAAACTAAAAAAGTACACTACCTATACCAACCCCATGTTGTACCATGATACCTTGGTACATGAATTTCTGTCCCGTAGACTCTGTGTCAAAAAGTCAAAGGTCACAGGGCTAGTGACCACTTTCCACCATTTCCCCCGATAGTTATGGAATTGCCTGAGTGGGTATAGTTAGCTCCAATTCTGTTCACAATTTTAAAAATCAACATTGATAAGTTCTTTACTAACTCTGGGCGTCTTTGATTTTTGTTTTTATTTTTGTTTTGTGGTGGTGGTGGTGTTAGATTGGGCTTTTTATGGGGTGACTAACCCTTCTTAGCCCGTAATCTTGTCATGTTATGTTATGTTATGTTAAGAAACTAACTTATCCAGATCAGTTTACAAAAGTGACGAATCACTAGCATCATCAACAATCCTGTAGAGCTTAGCAAATTTACAAATCCTGGAACCAATTGGGAAACATCAATATCATTAATGAAGATTAAGAAAAGTAGCGGACCCAATACAGAGCCCTGAGGATCACCACTTGTAACCTTCTTCCATGGAGATACTTCACCATTAACAACAACTCTTTGTGTCAACTCTAACCAAGAATATATCTAACTGGCACACTTTCATCCACACCAGACGCTCTTGTTTTCATCATGAGCCTGCCCAATGGAACCTTATCAAATGCTTTTTGGAAATTTAAATAGATAACATCCATGACCATACCTACCACTTCAGTATAAGAGTCGCCCCCTCCCCCCCCCCCTCCCCCCTCCCCTCCCTCCCGCCGGCTGCTTGGCATATGTCAAAGTAGATAAAATTCCGGAGAAAACGTATGTTCGGATACCTTTCATGAATTTGTGTCCCGTAGACTTTTTTTAACGCTATCTGTTTTACCTGGATTCATACTGCCACCGGAAATTTAAAGATCCCTAAGGAAATTGTTTTGCAAATATGAGGTAGCCTTACGAAGAATGCGGAAACAGAACAGACCTTCAGCTCGAGCGAGTGCCAACTGCCATTGCTGATTGGAATTGTAAACATGAAACTTTGAAACTCGGTTAAGTTGCTGCATGCAGCATGTAGCTATTGTCAGTTGGAATAACCCAAAAAGTTTGTGCAAGCGACGTGATGCGTGAAAATATTTCTCGCTACAGATTTGGAGTGTACCTGTGTGAATGAAAACATTGTAGCTAACTCACCAAGTTGAATTTGCAGGTAGAAGTCGAATTTAATATCATAGGCCTATGTATAGTACTCTAGTTAGTACGTAGACCAACCTGCCCTGGTCCGCGGATTTGACTCTGTGAAGCTGAACTTCAAGTTATAGTCGAGCAAGGTGTACAGTCAATTCTGAGTGACACAGTGAGTACAAATAGTTCTACTTCTAGATAAAACTAGAGTAAGTTCATTTAGCATACAGTATTAATTTCTGAGGCCCACCCATTTCAGTTTCATTTCGATCACTTAGGTCTAGGCTAGGCCTACTGTAATCATTACTAATAGGCCTAATTTGCCAATATAATTGAACTTTGAAAAAGGTAGGCTTAGGTGTTGTATGCGCTGTGCTGGGAGTCATTCACAATGCATACTAAGATTTAGTGTCTTTAGGCCTATACCTAGTTCTAATTTTGAGTTGTAACTTGTAAACAACACCTGCCAAGCTGGGATTGTTGTTCATGAGATTGCCTACAGTAGCTCAGTCAGCTTCAGTGGTGTATTAGCTGTAATCATCATTCTTTGGTGGCTGGGGGTCTTAATGCACCTGTCCACCCCCAGTACCCCGGCAAGGTGAGTCAACGATGGGTCATT
>JAIGNY010002966.1:0-7500 GCA_020152595.1 Chiridota heheva
CAAATAGAAAGAAAAAGTGCTATGTTATTTGTGGTGGATTATGTATGAATATTACAGGAACTTTTGAGCATAGTTGGTAAAAGGTTTTCGCCGTGTCCTGCAGACTAAGTTTAGCAGAGCGTATTTATCCTGAATCGCAGTGAGATTTCAGATCAGGTAGATCCACGATTTACATGATATTCTCAGTCTGTCAGTAAGACAACTATAGTGGAGAAATTTTGAGCAAAGACAACCATTATACGTAGCTTCTCTTGATCTTACCAAGGCCTTGACCTCGTCAACAGGAGCGAGCTGTTCAGATTGCTCGAACTGATAGATTGCCCAACAAACTCCTCAATTTGATTGCATCCTTCCACAACAAGATAAAAGGCATAGTGAGTTATGATGGAGATACATAGGAATCCTTTATTGCTAATGGTGTGAAGCAAGGCTGCGTCTTGATCCGACTCTTTGACAACTTCTTTCCAATACCACTCTTGTTTTCGTTTGAATCATCTTCTGAGGTTGTCTATCTGGCACACCAGATCAGACGGCAAACTCTTCAACATGATTTGTCTCAGAGCTAAAACCAAAATCAGACGTGTACTCATCAAAGGAAATGCTCTTTGGAGAGATAGTAACGCCCTAGCCTCTCACACCCAAGGTGGCCTTCAAACTCTACAGGCTTGCAATCGCTTGGGGAGCTTTGGTCGCAATGGGTCAGCATCAAGAAGAGGTTATGGGACTAAACAAGCAGTAAAACACGATCAATCTCCCATCAATCTGTCAATGGAGCCAACCTGAAGTCGTCATCTATCTATCTATCTATCTATCTATCTATCTATCTATCATCTATCTATCTATCTATCTATCTATCTATCTATCTATCTATCTATCTATCTATCTATCTATCTATCTATCTATCTATCTATTCATATATATATATATATATATATATATATATATATATATATATATATATATATTTATGTATATATATATATATATATATCTATATATATATATATATATATATATATATATATATATATATATATATATATATATATATATATATATATATATATATATATATATATATATATATATATATATATATATTTACTTCAAGTTTATACCTTACCTTTCATGCTATAAATATGCAATCTGGTCACATGACCTGATTCTAACGCACTTCAACAAACCCTAAAAATGTAGTAAACCAGCCAAGTTCTGCCTCCACTAATACCTCCGTACTATCCTCACTCCTTTTCAGCGCTGCTTGTTTCATCATCGCTGAAATTAGTCATTTTTATTTTATCATCAAGATTTAAACTTCTTTAACTCGTTTCTCCTTTGTAGTTTCTACCTGGAGGTTTTACGCTGCCATTTCTCATCCGGCTCGCCTGTTCAAGTCCATCGAGGTAAGACGAAGCCATGGGGTCCGAGATTTCAGCCGACCTACACGACTTTACCCCGTGTAATCTAGACTTAGGATAGCGGGTTTTGTCTCCATTCGTACAAAGCGAGTGGCTAGTTCGAGCCGTCCTACTCTCGTGGCGGGTGTTTTAGGTCCTAGAGCACCAGGTGTGTACCTGTCTAGGGGACCTCTTGCCCCGGGGTTTAAGTGTTTTTCACCCTCGGCCCCGCCCTTCCACGAGGAGAGCCTAGCGTTATACTATGCATTGTATTAGCACGTTAGGATATCTCAGTACAGGTTCTCGTATGCATTAGGCCAATTTCTTATTTCGATTTTGGCGCATGCGCATTGGGTCAACGTCACCGTTGGATGTTTGAGGAGTCGGCTTCTAACAACTCTAAGGAGCTACAGTTGTTACAAAAGAGCTTAAATTTGTTTTAACGTTACCAGCGTATGAATATTTTCGTTTTTCTTACATAAATTAAAGACAAAGTTTTTGATTTTCAAGCTTGATTTTGGGGACTTTGGAGAGACCGGAGGGGAGTCTCTCCGACGTCCTATTTAAAGGGAAACTAGTCTCTTCTTTTTATCTTTACAGACATCGAGTACTCAGTGGTTTGTGTTTTCCACGTTACACCGGCGCTTGTGAAGGTTTTACGTTGGATGCGTTTTCTCGGATTTAAAAAAAAAATTCAGATAGAGAACTTTTTCTGTTCAAAATTTCTTTTGCTGTACTCATATGCTATGCCTCGTCTCTCTTTTAGCGTGATCGTAGGATCATAGACACTCCCCCAGTAGGGGCGCTATTGCCGTATTTGCTTATGTACGCATTGATATATGTTCTTCTCTTTTTAGGAATTATATTGAGAATGATTAACTCAGTGGCGTTGCGCCTTAGGTGACGTTCAAGTGAACGCCATCTGAAGTTAAAAACGTTTAGAGAGAGAGAGAAGATTAAGCTCTTAGTGGCGTTGCGCCAGAGCGGAAAAGGTAAAGAGAGAGATAAGATATTCTTGGGGGCGTTAGAAACACTAAGTTGAAAAAGAGAGAGATAAGACCCGTGTTTACGGGTTAGTATGGTTCCGTTGGACGGTTCTATACGGTTCCGCAGCCCGTGTTCGGGTTTTGGGCGGTTCCATTGGACGGTTCCATACGGTTCCGCAGCCCGTGTTTCCGGGTTTTGGGCGGTTCCATTGGACGGTTCCGTGATCCATACAGTTCCGCAGCCCGTGTTTACGGGGCGGACGGTTCCATTGGACGGTTCCATACGGTTCCGCGGCCCGTGTTTACGGGGCGGACGGTTCCATTGGACGGTTCCGTGATCCTTATGGATCAGTGGCCCGTGTTTACGGGGCAGACGGTTTCATTGGACGGTTCCATACGGTTCCACGGCCCGTATTTACGGGACGGACGGTTCCATTGGACGGTTCCATACGGTTCCGCGGCCCGGGTTTACAGGTCCGTATATAACGGGATAACGTACACCGTACGGTTAATCCGGTTATACGCCCACTAGCTACCAAGCTACGTGGTCAGGTGACAGGTGACATTCTTAGCAAGAAGTATAGCATTGAGAGAGCTATTTTTCTTCTTGGTTCCGCAGCCATTAGCTACGCAGTTCCACGGCTCGTGTGAACGCAATTAAGATTGTCTACGTTGAACGTTACAGTTCCGTGTTTATTTTCACCAGTATCATGGACATGGAGGACAGGTCCCATAGTGTCGATGTTTTACACACCCAGGATGTCCCGTGATGCGTAGCGTGCAAACGCTTCTTTAAATTACGCTCCGGTGACATCTATCTCACGCGTTACGCGTGCAGATTATGCTGCGAGTCCATTCTTTGTACCCTTTGCAGCGATTGGGTCAAGCGGCGTGGTCGGAGCACAGACTCCACCGCGACCAGTATCTTCAAGGTGCGACCGAGAGAGTGCGGCTCCGGTGGTCGGATGCGTACGGCTCCGTAGTTTTGTAACGGGATATCGTACACCGTACGATTTACCCGGATATACACCCACTAGCTACGAAGCTACGTGGCCAGGTGACTAGTGATAATCTTCACAAAAAGTATAGCACCGTGAGAGCTATTCTCTTCTTGGTTCCGTAGCCATTAGCTACGCAGTTCCACGATCACCATTAATACGATTATCCGCGTTGAGCGTTACAGTTCCGCAATTATTTTCACCAGTATCATAGGCACGGAGGACAGGCCACCGAGTGTCGGTACGTTACGCACCTAAGAGGTCCCGCTATGCATAGCGTGCAAACGCTTCTCTAAACCGTGCGGGCCTGTACGACTTTAGAGTTTTTGCAACGGGATAACGTACACTGTACGATGAACCCGGAAATTGAGTCCGCTAGCTAAGAAGCTACTTGGTCAGGTGATAGGTGACAATCCTCACGAGAAGTATAGCATCACGAGAGCTATTTTCTTCTTGTCTCTGTAGCTATTAGCTACGCTGTTCCACGGCCGTGTAAACTGCCTCAGTAAGATTTTCCGCGTTGAACATTACAGTTCCGCGATGTTTTTCACCTATATCATCGACACGGAGGGCAGGTCCCTGGTGTCGGTGCGTTAAGCGCCTTAGATATCCTGCGATGCGTCGCATGTAAACGCTTCTTAAGTCGCGCTCCGGTGTTATCGACATGATCAAGCCCGTGTACACCGCTGTATACCACGGTTCCGCAAAGGGACCGGAAGGCCCACAAGAGGCAGCGCCCTACGGGATTATACGTGAGTTTGTAACCTTCTTTATGGCTAGTTGTAGAGCCATTGGATTACTTGCACGGGTCCATTAGGGTCCGTACGGCTCCTTTGATCGGTTCCATACGGCCCCACGGCTCGTTTGCACGGCCCCGTAGGGGTCCGTAAAACAACTCGGCGGCTCCGTACGGGTCATGGGAGGACGTTTGGGTCCGTTTGGCTGCACAGTTCTGCAGCGAGGTAACGTACAACGTACGTCACACCCGATAGTAGACCCTTTAGCTTTTTAGCTACATGATTAGGTGATAGTAACAATCTTAGGAGAGCTATTCCTTCTCCACGTCCGTGTGAGCTGCCTTGGTGAGATTTCTGCGTTGAACGTCACGGTTCCGCATAAATTTTCACCAGTATCATGAACACGAGGACGAGTCCCCGTTTGTCGGTACGTTACGCTCCCAGATTGCGTTGCGTGTAAGCGCTTGTTCAGGTTACGAGGCCTGGCGCTCGGGTGATAATAGATCCATCTCCCGTTCAAACTACTCTGAATATGATTTTGCGTCGAACGAGGCGTTCGCTCAAATTATACAGATATTACGCGGTTTTACGTACAACGTACGATAAGCCGGGTAACAGAACTTCGGGATAATGCGACCGTTAGCCGCGTGTTGCGGTGTTCCGCGGTCGTCTTTCTTACCGGGACGCCTTTGGCGTTCGACGGCGATCCCCACGCGTAGCCACCGGCTGCTGCTGGTGAATAGATGCAAACGGAGTTAACGGCCTACACCAGCAGCGCAGCTGTAGTAAAGGACCAGTAGCCATGAGCTACAGAAGTTCCGCGGCCGTTTTCTTACCGAGATACGTACTGGTACGACGGTAGTCCCCTCTTCCCCACGCAGCTACCAGTTTCGTGGCTCCGTGATGAAACAAACTAAGTTTACGACTCGCATAGCTTGCGCCAGCTTGTGAACTCTTTCGTATTTCATACGGCAAGTATATTTTTAGCTATTTTCAGCAGAACGTACTGAGTACCACCCCACGCGTAGCCACTTACTCAGTGGCCCATAGTGAATAAGTATACTGAGGTAACGACTCATGTTACAGATGTAGTACGTTAACGCTATCGTAGACCTAGACGGTTCTTTTGTACTGATAGCTATTACGTTAGGAAACGTACCAGTACCAGTTGTCCCCTCCTTTGTAGCCACTAGCTTATTGCTCCGTGGTGAACAGAGACAAATTTGGTGGATGACTAGTGGATTTTACTTGTCATGTGACGCCTTTAATAGACCCATAACGGCTCTATAATGTAACGGTTGCATGCCTTTGTATGGCGTAAGTTCCCAGTAGCCACGCGGCTTCTCAGCTCCGTGGTGAAGGGTGTTTAACGGTCCGTGTAGTATACACAGGACGTCAACTCTTTCGTGATTTCTACCCCAGTGCTGGGGTTTACGACCCATACGGTTGACGTAGTACGTTACCTCCCCTGTCAATACTAACTCCATGAAGGATACTTTTCTTGACAATAGGTGGCCTTTTGATAGACACCTTACGTTTGGGGTAGCTATTAACAACAACGGCACGTATAGTTCATTCCATACTTTAACACCTTCTTAAAGCAGTTTCCATGCGGCTTTACGGCATGTTACTTAACTACCCGTACAGACATACGGTATTAGTTTTCTCCACACCCGTAGCCGTAGGCTCCGCAGTTCCAAGGTTGTTACTATACGTAGTACGTTAACACCTTTTTCAAGTCAACTTCATAGACAAGTTTCGCTGTCGATAGGTGTGGCCTGGAGCTACGCGGTTACGCAACTGCTACAGTTTTTAGACACCGCTTGGGTGCCGTCGACTATGTTGTACGGCTCTGCGGTCTTACGACCAAAACCGTCTCACAGCTACATAGCCTTCCACGGTTGGCAACCCTTTTTGTATACCTTTCATATTACCGGCCTGCCTCTTTAATTCGCTAGCCATTGCTTTTTAGTCAGTAAAGTTTTAACAAACTTTGCTCAGGGTCGGCAGTCTTTTCTGGACTGCAGATGGTATCATTCAATACCTCCGCTTTACACGTTTAGTCGGTGGCCACCCCCTTTTGTGGTGGTGCGGACGTTCCCACCTGGTGTAAGGAACGAAGTTTCCACCCGTCAGAATTTCACCGTCAGTGCCGACGGATGCGTCTTGATCGTGGTAGGGGCACTTTTCTTGTGACCCCTTATGACGAAAACTTGGACGGGTACTTGACCTTTTTCAACAGGCAGAATGCCGGGGTTTTTGTTCACTTTTTACCGCAAATGCTGAGCAAGGCTTTTCAGATTCGCGCAGACTTTACACCACTGTTGTGGTCTCCTTTTCAGACAGATAGGAACGGACTCCAAGAGTTTCTAGATTCGTTCTTCTCGTCTTGACGCAGGACGAACTATGCCAGCCTTACGGCCGCGATCACTATCATTTCGCTTCAGCGGAACCCCCACATGACGGGCGTACTTCCCTTAGGTGACCAGAGCGATCAAGACCTTTTTTTTGGTCCCCCCGGACGTAGGTCTGTCCGAATCCGTGGATGATCGCAAGCTATCTTTTCTTTGCGTCCTTTCTCCTAACCCGCGTGTTTCGATGTCGACGCATTTGTTTTCTTCAGAACTCAGCTATGTGGGTTACGTTTTCCGCCTTTCACGCTAGTACCAAGTATGCTACGCTGGGCGACGTACGACCGATAGCGCCCACTTTTCCCGGCTCACTGCGGTTCCCTCGGCTGCTCAAAACCTTGCAGGCTTCGTATGGGCCTCAGGTCAGGGATGACTTTGTCTTTTTCCCGGGCTCCGGCAGTTTCATCTCAGTCCCAGGCCTTCGTTTCACGGTGTGGCCTTAGTCCGCCTTTCCTCGACGTAGCATGGCCTTTCTAAGGGGTTGTTCACCCCCTCCCCGTTGTGGAGGTGGGCCCTCTCTTAAACTTGGTTCAGTCATAAGCTCTGGGATAACTTGCAGCTATCCACCGAGTTTTTCCAGTTGGGTCTACGGTCTTTGACCACTGGAAAGTTACACGGTCTTTTCGTAGTGTGTCCTGTGACATTTTTCTCCAAAAGATCGTCCAATCACTTTCTTTTAAAGTAGCCTGAACTGTTAATAAAACGGCCGCGATATGCACTCGGGATCGAGGCATAGCCTCTTTCACGGGATTTCTCGTGCCGCCGTTCGGGAAAATGCTTTTCGCGGTTTTTCTCTTGTTTTTGGTCTGACTCACTTTACGACGTTCGTGCTACCCCTCTAACTTTTGCTCTTACGCGGTTACGCGCTGCAGAATTTTCCCTGGTCGGGATTTCTTCAATTCGTTTGGTTGAGTACGCTTCGTTCCCAATCGTAGTTTACTAGCCGGTT
Organism: Chiridota heheva; assembly: GCA_020152595.1. Lineage (NCBI taxonomy): Eukaryota > Metazoa > Echinodermata > Holothuroidea > Apodida > Chiridotidae > Chiridota > Chiridota heheva. The sequence continues at coordinate 7,479 of JAIGNY010002966.1, forward strand.
CCGACTCGTGGACGAATCAGGT
>JAIGNY010002967.1:0-11794 GCA_020152595.1 Chiridota heheva
AAACCAAAATTTCTTGAATCTTTTCATAAACAACTATAAAAAAATGATCATTGTTTTGCGATGAGCTGCAAAAGTCACATAATTTGCCAAATAAATGACTGTTTTGAAGCTCTCAATTCTAGGATAATATTGCTTAGATTTGATTGTAACTTGGTGCAATCGATGCATTTGGACTTATGACTTAGAAAAGTGTAAAAGCAAAATTGTACCTTTTTGAAATGCGGCCTAACCCTAGCATTGTATGGACATTGGATCGAAATGGCACAATTAGCATAGATTTGAGAGCTTTTTTAATTGAGATATTTCAATCAATGACCTTTTTCATTGTAAGTTAGATCATATTTAAACATTTTAGTTTTCTAAGCGATAAACCAAAATTTCTTGAATCTTTTTCATAAACAATTAAAAAATAATGATTCATTTTTGTAATGAGCTATAAAAGTCACAAAATTTGTCATGTAAAATGACTGTTTTGAAACTCTCATTTCTAAGATATGTTCATGGAATTGATTGTAACTTGGTGCATCGATGCATTTTGGACTTATGGCATAGAAAAAAGAGTATAAAAGCAAATATTGTACCTTTTTTTGAAATCTTGACCTAACCCTAGCATTAGCTATGGACATTGGATTTATCGAAATAGCACAATTAGCATGAATTTGAAACTTTTCAAATTGAATCATTTAAATAATCTGTACACTTTATTCATAAATAGATCAAACATAAACATTTTTCATTGATATTAACCTAGCATTGTGAGACCTTGGATCTATCAAATAAATTCAAATTACTACGACATACTTTTTGTTGAGATTTTTCAATCAATAATATGAACAATTCTACTTTGATTTGAGATGATAAACTAAAAATATCTTTGTTTCTTTTCATCAAAAAACAAAAGCAGATGTTTAATGGTTTTTGACAGATTCTATGCAATTTTTCCCTTAGCCGTCATCGTTTTTACATCAGCAGAAAGTCACCTCCTGAGTTAATAGTCCCCATGCCATGATTGGACCCTTGGTTTCCTATTGCACATTTAAAGCAATTGCTACATTTAGCTTCCCTTGACCACAAACCACAAGAATTTTGATAGTTAATATGGAAAGCGGCAAATATTTTACCCATGTATATGTATTCTATACAATGCATGTGTGTTTCAATTTCCACCCTATCCCACGTGCGAACCCACCTGTGCCACATGCCAACCCAGTCTGTCCAAAATTTCAACCCATCTTGACTAATATGCCAACCCACCCTGTCCAATACGCCATCCCATTTTCGGTCCCAAATGCCACCCAACCCTGCCCTACATACAATTCCACCCTGTCCCACTAAAATATCACCCTTATCTTCATCCGTGAATTCTTCTATTTGCTTATTCATTAATTCCAAGACTAAATACTGGAATTATTATTCATGTTATTATCATAATAAACAAACTCCTCCAAAAACCTTGTTTATATTTCTTTTTATACCCAAGATACCTTTTAAATTCATTTGATGCAAGAAATTCTTTATTTGCTTCAGTTATCCCAAGACTAATATTTTAATTGCTATTCATGTCAGGAATTTATTATCATAACAAACAAACTCATCCAAAACCTCCAACTAACAATTTTTTTTTTTAGCAGGACGCTGATGCTGACGCCGATGCCGATGCAGTCAGGTAGTAGAATAACTCATATTATCCTTAGCATAGTCAAGCTAAAAAGGAAAACTTGCTATCTTTTTGGGAGAGAAGGGGTTATTAATAATTCCTAGCGTTGTATAGTTGTAGCTAGTATGCAGAGCCATACCGAGGTAGTTGTGATTGGTAAGGATAAGGGGGTGGGGGTGGGAGGAATGTGAAGGAAATGTTGCCAACAAAAAGTGATACCTATATCGCTTTGCGCGTAATCCAAAGCCAAACGGCATGTGCCCCTGATAGTGTTCCAGGAGGCGCACTCCCCAGGGGCGCCCAAGGCGCCCCTCATATCTCATATGAGTGGGGAGGGGGAGGAGTGTTCGGCGTAAGTAAAAATGAAGGGTAGGACGTGACGAGGGATCAATCAGCATTTGAATAAAATCAATGTGCGGAAATGGGCAGTTTTGTATAGGGATTTATGTCAATTTATACACATGCAATGGGGGAGGGGGAGGCGCAAATGTTAACTGCCAAGTGGAAGCATTTTGTATATCAACTTGAATGCGAGATAGACAGCTTGGGCGCCGAATTTCCACCATTGATGCCTCGATTGAGAAAATAACAGCAGGTTTCAAAATTAATTTCCATTAATTTCGATTAGTGATTTTAGGAACATTTTCCTAGGATATTTGCATATATCTTTAAGTTTGTCGCACATTTTGTATTATAAATTGGAATGAATGTTCCATCATGAAAGAACGCATTACATGATAATTTAAAATTCATTTGCATATAAAAACACTAATTCATAGAGGGTTTGCTATGCAAAGTGCACACCTTTGACAGTTTGCGTCATGTGCCTATGCAAAAGCACGCATATCACGGTTTGCGGCAAATAATAGAGAAAGAGTAAACCTATAGATTAAACTTTACTACATATATAGTGCAAACCGTTGGTTTTTCGAGAACTATTATAGAGTTAAATATGGTCTTTTACGGAGATGTAGATAGTATATATTTATCAAATTTAAGTTTCTTATAAGACTTTAAAACATTATTTTTAAGTAAAAAAAATAACAGAAAACAACATGATTTATTGCAAATCGATTGCCTCAGCTTTGCTCTTTTACACTACTGTAGTGCAAAAAAAGACCACGTTGCGGTACCACTACAATAATTAGATAATTGCGCTGATTTTTTCCGGAATTGATTAAATCCACATTTATTATATTGGTCCCGTATTTCATCACTTCCCCGGGTCGTAGACAAAAGTGGCACACTTATGTCAACATTTGTGGGCGTTTCTAATATTGTGCTCACTGTCGTCAATATGTCTTCAATTCTTTACATTCAAAATTGACGACAACGGCCACAGAACGTATTTCCATCATTATTTTATCTAAGCACAATGCTCTCAATTTTTGAACGAAGTGCTCGCCAAAGGAGTACGTACAAGTGTATCGCATTAGATGCCCCCTTTCTACTGTATTTCATATGATACACACCTCATTCTGAATGATGTCATGAACTTGCCCTCTATAATCACTTTTGGCCACGATTGTAGTTGAATTTATTGTTATTGTACCATAGTCAGATCTAATACAAGAAATAATCTTGGCCTTAATTTCCAGGTTCCCTATGCTAAAAAGAATGTATATAAACACTCTTTCTTCTCTCACACACTAAAGGATTGGAATGCTTTACCGTCAGACATTGTACATGCACCAAGTCTAGACGGTTTCAAAGCTAAACTTACTAACACTTGTATTGCTAACTAGTTTTTTTTTATAGTTTTTTTTAACAGTTTTTTTTACTCATACTTTTTACGCTCGGTTGGCGTTCGTGTTCTCTTGAATAATTTTTGCCGACTTAACCGTTTCAGATTCAGATTCAGATAGTACTAAACACAACACAACAAATCGTTCACCTGCTGAACTCTTTCTACAACTCAAATCAAACTAAAACCAAACATGTCACAAATCAAAACAAAACAAGACAACATGTAAAGTTTCATAAAAAAAGACATTAAAATGTTCTTTTAAACAGCACAACAAATCATGGTAAGAAATTGTTGAGGAACTGACAAATGGCTTCCATAAGTAATTACATTGTCCTTGTGAATGGTTGAGTCTAGATCAACATATTTACATAATTCATCTGATTGTAGGCATATCTCAGTGTATATCAGAAATTCTTTTGGAACTTCCCTACTTTTGACAATGTGAGAGATCCGTCCACTTTGTTGTCCCAAGAGAACCATCCATCATTACCTCTCAATAATCCAGAACCGTTTTACCTGGTTGACCTCTCTGATAGCCAGATCACCTTATCCTCAAAGAGATTGTAAAACCCAAAATTCTTCCATGATTATGTTTGTAAGTAATACCAGAAATGTTTTAATGGTAGATGGACAAGCAACATTACAGTAGCTAAATTGATTTCAAGTCGACTAAAATTATGAGGAAAACAACAAATTTCATTAAAATCCTGGGGGTCATTCAATTTCAGATCACACAATGTCTCCGAAATTTGGTGTGCAGGTTTGGTGCATAAAGAAATGAAAAAATCTAGAAGTTAACAGAAATAGGACCGACGGTTCAAAAGTTACGGCCTATTAAAAATCGGTCGGAAATCGTAAAAATGGGTGTGGTTAACAACTTATCAAGTGCCATAGTTTTGGATTTTGCCATTTCCTTCATGCACCAAACCTGCACACCACATTTCTTCAAAATCTGAGATATTGGTGTGTTAATTTTAATATTTTGGGGTGATGTGAGATGGAATGTGAAGTTAAAAATTTACCATTTTACAGCCTTTTGAAAATGGGCAAATAGGCAATTTTTTTTTAGTTACTCTTGTGAATTATAAACGGGTCTATATTTAAAGAAATGTAAATCCCTTGTTTTTAAACTCTTTGCCATTTCTATATGAAAAAAGGAAAATAATTCGAATGAAGAGGATTTGATCTTTAATAAACTCTCAACCAACCTCAAGCTGGAGAAATTTTGAAAATATTCAAGGTCTGAAATTTTGGAAAGAAACATCAAGCATTAGCAATTTGAGGTGTTTTCGTGTTCACACGTCACATCTCTTTAATATACTACAACTTTTCAAACTTTTATCACTCATAACTTGAAAACTACACATGCTATTTTCAAAATTGATGCTTTTTTCAATACATGATCGAACAGAAAGTTATGTACCTGTCCATATGATTTCTCCCAAATTGTCATGTACACAAGAATAATCACCAACTGCTTAGGACTTGGCACAACACTTTGTGTGGTCTAGTGATTGCCCTTAAAAACAACAAACATGTCTCAAAAATAGGTAATTTATGAGGTGAAGACTGAATGAGGGAAGAGATTAGAGACTTTTATCAATGAAAATGCCTGTGTGATTGTGGACTCAAAGACATACAACAAGTTGTAAAAGGTGGATGTATGTTTTCATTTAGGAGCGGAGATGGGAGGGGGAGGGGGTAAAGCATTTTAACTGAAAATTGAGCAAATACCACTTAAAGCTTAATTACAAAATCTTAATTGAAAAAGTCTAAAGTGTTATCCATCATTATGTCTTATAAATCGTAAGATGTGAATACCAATTTTACTGAAGATGAGTCATATTTTTGATCACATAGCAATATTTGGGGTGGGGATAGGACAGGGCTTGGAAACTCTGGAAAACTCATACCAATTTGAACTAAAAATGAGACAGTTATCATCTTTGATCATAAAGCAATATGGAAGGTGTGAGGGGGGGGGGGAGTGGCGTAGCCAGCAATAAAACAGTAAGGGGGTTCGAGAAAGTCCTAGACTTCCCTCCTAAGATAAAGTGTTCATATTTAGCCCACTTTTGAGAGCAATTTTGTTTTTAAAAGCAAAACATTTACATAAAACCCAAAATTATCCCAATTTTTAAAACTGTCCCCCCAAAATGAGGGCCCCCATCCTCCTCCCCCTATGGGCACGTACTGTCTCGAGTCCATGTTTAACCAGACACCTGACTTATATAATTTTGAATCAAACATAATTCAGTCACATCTTTAATCACATAGCAGGGAGTGGAGGTACGGATGTTGGGAGGGGGTGTGGGAGAAGGTGGGGAGGGTTGGTACATACTGTCTTGAGTCCATACATAACCAAACACTGACTCATACCCATTTGAACAGAAAATGAGCCAGTTCATCTTTATCACATAGCAATATGGGGTGTGAGGGTGGGTGGTTGGTGAGGGTAGGGCTGGGAACATGCCATCTGGATTCTGGAGTCCATGCTCAATAAAACCCTACTAATATCGATTTGAACTTAAATGAATCAGTCACATAGCAATATGGGGAGGACGGGGCTGGGGCACGTGATATCTTGAGCACATGCTTAACCGAACACCAGACTTATACCAATTTGAAACGAAAATGAGTCAGTCATCTTTGACTACATGACAATATTAGGGAGGTGCGGGGTGGGGTGGTTGCGGGTGGGGACTAGGGGCAGATGCTCTCTTGAGTCCATGTTTAACTAAATATCTGACTCATACCATTTGAACCAAAATGGGTAGGTCATAACAATATTGGGGGGAGGAGGAGGGGGGGGGCGGGTGGGTAAGGTGGTGGGGTGGGGATACATATTGTCTTGAGTCCATACATAAGCAAACACTGACTCATGCCCATTTGAAATAGAAATAAGTCAGTTACATCTTTATCACATAGCAATATGGGGTGGGGAGGGGAGAGGTAATAGGGGCTGGTGGGGTAGGAGCATATATCACCTGAGTCCATACTTAACGAAACACCGATTTCGTACCAATTTGAACCGAAAAATGAGCCAGTCACATCTTTGACTACATGACAATATTAGAGAGGGTGCGGGGTGGGGTGGTTGCGGGTGGGGACCAGGGAAGATGCTCTCTTGAGTCCATGTTTAACTAAATATCTGACTCATACCATTTGAACAAAATGGGTAGGTCCATAACAATATTGGGGAAAGAGGGGGTAGGGTGGGGACACATGTGTTGAGTCCATACATAACCAAACACTGACTCATACCCATTTGAACAGAAATGAGTCAGTTACATCTTTATCAAATAGCAATATGGGGGTGGGGAGGGGATGGGAGGTAATAGGGGCTGGTGGGGCAGGGGCATATATCAGCTGGAGTCCATACTTGAAACACTGACTCATACCAATTTGAAGCGAAAATGAGTCAGTCACATCTTTGATCAAATAGCAATAATTACCTTTCGGGAGGGTGGGGATTTTTAATATGCATTAATTGTATTAATTTTTACTTTCCTGTGCAGACCCAGAAATTTTTAAAGGAGGAGGCATTAACATTGAAATAGCACAGCAATCATTTACATTGCGTCGTTTCTCATGGTTTTGATACCAGGCATTACCACCGAGAAAGAGGGGCATTGCTCGGTTCCAGGTATTACAGGCCCCCAAAATTATAATAATAGGTGACCTTTTTTGTTTTGCTCTTATAAATTTTCGATATGTAAAGCCTGGATTTTAGATATTGCCTATTTAAATACCCTTTCGTGGCTGAAAGGAGGGGCAGGTCTGGGCGGGGTTAGGGACTTGGGCCATGACCTAAATTCATCACAGGTATCTAAACATGTCCAATGATTCAGGATACAGATACAGACATATCTAGTATTTCTCTCAAGAAGATGGTGAACAATATCGGACCATGAGTCTATGCCAAGATACTTGTCATCTTATCAGAATAATTGATTTCCTTAACATTCAATACATAAATTTAATGATTTTCAATCAACATTAACCTTTGGAGATTCCAATAAAGGAATGGCGTTGATATAATTTAATGAAACCAGTGATTATGTAAAAGTTCCTCTCAAGCAAGTTATAAGTGTACATGACATGTTACAAAGGTGGCAGTATTCAAATTTAGTCCAATCACTTAAGATGACCTTGACCGCTTGTGTAAAACTTGTGTGAAACTTGTGTGAAATTTGAGCTCATTTCTTGAAGGTGAGATCAACTTTTTTCATGATTTCTAATACATTTACCATGAATTGCTTATGGGAACTGAAAAATACCCCATAAGCATTTGGTTCCCCATAAAGGGCATTATGGGTGTACAAAATACCCCATAAGGCACCTCTTGCATCTTTACACACACACATACATACATACATACATACATACATACATACATACATACATACATACATACATACATACATACATACATTTATACATATATATATATATATATTGTCTGAACAATAGACATATGTACACCTATACATACATACATACACATGTACCAGCATGACTACATAGGTTCTTATGCTATCACATTGAAATAAAATATACAAACACTATTTACTTCGTAGTATCTACAGTTTTTAAATTAATAAAATGTTTTAATGTGTAAGCAGACACTAGTGGATTATGAACCTATTCTAACCTTTAGGCTGACCAGGAAACTTCCTGCTACAGCGAGACCATAGGTAGAAATTATCTGTAAAGTTGGCAAGAAGATTTAAAGTACCCTGTAATCCCAGAAAGAAAACAAAAGGAAAAATACATGAGAGTTAACGATAGAAATAGACAAAAGTAAATACTGAATATGACAGAGCCAAAGCTTTGCATTAGTATTTGTTATAAGAGACTTTGGAGCAGGGCTATATTTCCTGGGGGCACTTTTCTGCAGAATTTTGAATAAAATACATGAAATTGTGAAAAACTATGTTCAAGCCCTCCCCCCTACTTTGTGAAGGAAAAGAATTAGCCATGCTTAAGAGAACTATAGTGACACCCAGAGAATATACTAGGGGTAGACTGGGGTGTGCGGTGTGGAACATACTGGGTATGAGAGATTATACTGAGGGTAGACTGGGGTGTCGGGTGGAGCAGTATTAAGTATGAGATTTTTACCAGGGGTAGACTGGGTGTGGGGTGGGACTGGGATGTATGAGATTATACTAGGGTAGACTGAGGTGTGGGGTGGGACTGGGGTATGAGATTAAACTAGGGTAGACTAGGGTGTGGGTGGAACTGGGGTATAAGATTATACTAGGGGTAGACTGGGGTGTTGGGGTGGGACAAAAGTATGAGATTATATTAGGGTAAATTAGGGTGTGTGGTGGGACTGGGGTATGAGACCATACTAGGGGTAGACTGGGGTGTGCGGGTGGGACTGGGGTATGAGATCATACTAGGGGGTAGACTAATGCAGGTGGGACTGGGGTATGAGATCATACTAGGGGTAGACTGGGGTGTGGAGTGGGACTATGAGATTATACTAGGGCTAGACTGGGGTGTGGGTGGGACTGGGTTATATAAAGGTGGTATAGATTTTTCTTATTTAATTTATTGGTAACAGGATTCTACCTAGATAAGTCAATTGTATGACCTTCCTATAGAATCTCCCCAGTTTCTTTTCTTTGATTGCCTCAATAATATGATGTTTAACATGTGAATAGTTACTGCAATAATTTTGAATTGAACTGATTGTTAACAAAACAATTCTGAAAATAATAAAAGTAGCAACAAATCCCATCCACATTGGCTAAATAATGACCATACTATTTTCATGCAAATTTGGGATGTCATCAGTTGAATGATGATCATGTTTTTTTCATTGCTACAATAGTGTGCATATATATATTTATATATATTATATATTTTATATATACATACACACATACATACATACATACATACATACATACACCATACATACACCCCATACATACATACATACATATATACATACATACATACATACATACATACATACATACACCCATACATAAATACATACATACATACTGTACATATAACTTGGTCATACCACCATTGGTGACTCAGGCACAACTAGAGTTCTAGAGGGCTGTGGGAATTTAGCATTCAGGGCCCAATAACAAACATATCGCAGTGTCGTTTGCTCGGGGCCCCAAATCTGATTATTGCCCAGGGCCTGGGGTTTTACCCACCATATTGTTGCCACCACTGCGTGACTTGGGGAAACATAACCTCCAACTCATCAACAGAGGTAACTATATCATAAATCGGTTTGCCTATTACTCAATATATCATCAATTTTCATAAGCATTAAAACAAATACAACTTAAGAGTATTCTGTAGCCATAGCAACCAAATACACACAGTTTCTTCTCTTTTGGTCCTCTGTCCCAGCCTCCTCTTCTTTTCTCCATCCGCTCGATGTCCATTGGATGATCCATATTTACTTTCCTATTGAAGGCATGGCCATTAACGTCATTTGCACCAACCCAATTTTCTTTAAATGGGTCCCCCCATTTTGGAGTGGTTTTTGTTTATCCTCATGTCTACTGTTTTTGTTCTTACTCTTCCCATTAGATTTTAAGCTGTTCCGTTTGGTTTCCTGGTTCAAAGTGAGTTTACTGGTCCCATTGAGTTTACTGGTCCCATTGGGTATAGGTGTGCCTGTCACTAGATCATCCTAAAGCTGTGATGAAAACCATTTGCAGCAATTTACTTCATTGTGACCATCTTCCACCTGAATTAAATGCAAAAGTGACAAGATCAAGGTTACTCATTCATTTGTAACATAGGCAGGACTTTTTGGGGAGGAGGGGGCAGGGTGCAAGGCAGCATTCCCCTATTTTATATATTTACTTTTTTGTATTGTGATTTTTTTGTATTTTAGGATTTTATAATTCCTTCCTCCTTACCCCCTCCCCTGCCACACACACAATTTCTTCAGTAGGAACATCCTGTTTATGATTGTAGGATGGACAGGTTTATGATTTGTAGGGTGGACAGGTAGCAACATGAGCTTAAATGTTTCATAACTTACTAAAACCCATGCAAACTAGGTAACCTTTCAATGCTAATATACAAAGAATTGTATAGGAAAAAAGAACAAGGATGTACATTAAAATGTCAGTACTCATTTCTTAACTCTCTCCCCAAAGTTAACTTAAACTTACAATTTTTCTGTTATTTTTCTGTTAATTTTATATTCAAATGAGATAATGATTGCATACAATATTAATCTAAGGGTTGCGATATGTCATATTTTGACCTTATCTTGCCCGTAAAGACATGAAATAATAAGTTGCCCTTAATGCAATGCCTTATTTTGGACATACTCGTCGTGACTGCACCCCAAACTTAACTAGAAGTATAACACTAGGCCTCACTAGTAGAACACTGCTGTGACATACAGCTCCGAGGTACTTGTATATAGGCCTGAGTGCTTGATCTGCAAAAAATTCTTGAATCAGTGTATATTTTATTTATGATTATATCGTACATCACGGCTGACAATTATCAGAAATTACTCCGCCAATTCTAAATTTTTCCCTAACACCGGCCTTCCCCTAATTCTTCCAAAATCCGATAGAATGATCAATGCGTTCTGCTCGGCCGTGCAGCTGAAAGCAAAAAACAGTACGATTCGATCGTGTAATGAAAGTCAGTGTAGAGATGCTATGCACACCACAACAGTATGAAACGTAACGCGATGTAGACGGCAGATATTACCTTAAGCATCTGCAATAGGTGTAATGGAAACTTTATTATAGTTGGAACATATTCTATCACAGTTAGCGATCACGATGGCCAATTTAATGTGGGTGGTACTGTACATGCACAGTAATAAATGTTATTTCTATTTGCACTTTGATAACAGATATTTTTAAGCAGCTGGAAAGGTTATTAAGTAAACGCTGAAAACCAGATGGTTGGGACTACACAGACAAAACAGCATGTAAGGGAAATTTGGAATGGATTCATCCTTATTAGCATCAAACTTTATCAAGCTCATGTCAAACATTTTTCTTAAAGAAATCCCCATCACACAAATGTGCAGGAAATTGAGACTACAGCAAAGACACACAAATGTGCAGGAAATTGTGACTACAGCAAAAGACACACAAATGTGCAGGAAATTGTGACTACAGCAAAAGTGACACACAAACGTGCAGGAAATTGTGACTACAGCAAAGACAATTAATTATTTGAAACATACTATATCCAAAAACAACCTTGCGCCTAAACTAAACTAACATTTCTCAAAAAGTCTACAATTGCCTAGAGCCACTAGCCTCCCCCTTCCTTTACTTTTCAGCAGCACTGATTTCAACCAATATACAATGAAAGATATTCTTTTGAGTCACTAATGGCTCATTAATAAGAGGTGCAGATTTTTAAAC
>JAIGNY010002968.1:0-47500 GCA_020152595.1 Chiridota heheva
GGGCCTCAGTAACATGCTGGTTGGCAAGTTCCTGAATGAGGTCTTCATCAGTCAAGTAGGAAAGGTATAGTTATAATAATGTCTTTGCTGGTGGGGGTGACTGTAACATCAATACCAGTATTACCTAGGTTTTGGTGGTGAGGAGGATAGTGGCTTAAATGTTCCTGGTGTAGTGTACCAGAAGATCGCCGGATCTAAGAGTAGAGACCATGGGGAGGGCCGACAAGGCCATGGAGCGCCTTGTGTATGAGAAAAGGGGAAACTCTTTGGAATCTTTGGTTTTATTGGTGGCCTGTATGATTATAATTTTAACGACTGGGGCTGAAGAATGGTCAATGAAGGTAGCAGTTGGGTATCGTGGAACTACTACAGGAGAACCGCTGTACAGGTATCGATAAGGGCAAGAAAATCTGGTAACAACGGAAGGGAAAAAACAAACGAACGGTCTCACCGAAAGCAGATACTCATCCACAGAGAGAGAATCCCAGAAAATAAAGATACCAAACAAAATTTAGGTGGTAAAGTGCAAGGTAAAGTGTATCGGAATGAAAAGTTTGAGAGAAAGGAATAGAAGTCACGTTGCTCTCAACACGTCGCACATTCTATTTTTAAACACGCAAATTTGTATGAATAACGACATGTATTATTCATATACTTATTGTTATGTAAATGAATGTCATCGCATTAAGGCTCTGCATATGCATTAATGACGTGATGTGGTCACGTGATATCCATGCCCTCCTTTCCCAACGTCATTTCCGGTTTTTATTGTGACGTCACACCTATTGTCTAAAATATTGATTTTCTCCCTACACTGACATCTACTCTACTTCTATTGTTATGCAAATAACCTAATTAATAAGCACACTACACCTCACCATTGAGTGTAGACAATGCTCTTTACATATATGATCATTTGTGTAAACAAAATCCCCACAACCCCTTTATACTAAGAGATATCATAGATACATTTACTTTTATTGTTATGCAAATAAGCTAATTAGTATGTACACATAAGTTGCACAATCCCCCAAGCATGCTTAACTGAACAGTACCAATGCCATCTGTATCAAATATTATCTCAGGCTAAATATTTTCTATGAAAGTCTGTTGTTATGCAAACAACCTAATTAATATGCAAATAAAACCTCACCATGAAGTGTAGACAATGCTCTTCACATATATGATCATGTGTAAACAAAATCCACTTCTGCTTTAATTTAAGACATATCATAGCTACAAATATTTCCATTGCTATGCAAATAAGGTAATTAGTATGCACACACAAGCCCCCCAATCATGCCTATTTGAACAGTACCCATGTTCTCTACCCCTGTGCCAAGTTACTTGAATTTACAATATTCACAACTTAACCTATGTGCTCATCAATAATACACATTTTGTACCAGTTTATTGTTATATAACCTAATTAATAAGTTAACCAAAACTTTAACCTGACAAATATTTTCATTGTTATGCGAATAAGCTAATTAGTGTGCACACAACTCCTAATCATGCTCACTTGAAAAGTACCCCTATGGCAAGTTACATGAATGTACACCATTCATAATTTAAGTCATGCATACTTTAACCAAAACTTTAACCTGACAAATGTTGTCATTGTTATGCAAAGAAGCTAATTATTACGCACACACAACCCCTAATCGTGTTCATTTGATTAGTACCATGTCCTCTACACCTATGCCAAGTCACATGATTGTACACCACAAGTTAAGAAAACTTTAACCAAAACTTTAACCTGACAAATATTTAACATTGTTATGCAAATACGCTAATTAGTATGCACACACTATACCCTCCAATCATGTTCATTTGATCAGTACCCATGTCCTCTACCCCTATAATAATAATAAAGTACTTATACAGCGCCATTACTAAAAAGATATTCTATCGCGCTTTCCAATCAAGATGTAGAATAATAAAACACACTGAGAAACTGCCAAAAGAACCAAAGAAGAATAAAATTAAAAAATTAATTAAAGGCCAGCTTGAAAAGGTGAGTTTTTAGGTTACGTTTGATAAATGATGAATTAGACTTTACTGAATCAGGCAGGTCATTCCATAGTTTGGGACCGATGGAACAAAATGCACGAAGAACGAGCAGAAATGCAGTGCAGGGGTAGAGAAAGAGGAGGATTACATGAGCTGCGTGTATTATATGTGGATTTACGGAACTGAATTAGCTGTTTGAGGTAGGCTGGTGCCTGATTATGAATACATTTAAAAACAAGACACAGAACTTTAAATTGGATACGTTTAACAATAGGAAGCCAATGCAGTTCTTTAAGGCAGCTTGAAGCACTATCGAATTTGCGTTTTTGCAAAACAACTTTAGCTGCCTGGTTCTGAATTGATTGCATTGGTAATACACTAGAAGTGGGCAGCCCAGCAAACACAGCATTGCAATAGTCGAGGTGTGAAATGACTAAGCTTTGAACCAGTAGCCTACAACTTTCAGTGGTCAAGTGTTTCCTGATTCGACGAATCATATTTAAGTTGCGACTGGCTACAAGGCACTTTTCCTTGATATGTAGTTGCATATTCAAGTTAGTATCAAGTGAAACACCTAGTAATTTAATGCAGCTGGATGGTTTTATAGAATCAGTACCGACTTGAATCGAGTCTGTCGTAATTTCGCCTGTAATAAAGTGAACTAAAGAAAATGGCCTCAGTTTTTTGTCATTCATTTTGAGCTTATTCAGCTGCATCCAGTGTTTTAGTTTGGATAAGACTTGTTGCATACCATTAACAGAATCTAATTCTTGAGCTACATTACCAGAATCAAAGCTAGAATAAAAGAGTGATCATCAGCATAACCAATGATATTCACGTGATCATTAGCATGTGAAATAACATCTGCAAGAGTACTTGCATAGCAAGTAAATGCAACGGACCTACAACTGAGCCCTGGGAACAGAAAAGGGTAGATCATGTGATTTGGATTGGCAGCCATTAACACAAACAACACACTTCCTAGAAGAAAGGTAGGAAGTAAACCATTCCAGGCGGTGTTAGAGATGCCAAATTTATTCTTCAAGACATTCAGAAGTATTCCATGATGCACCGTGTCAAAGGCTGCCGAAAGATCTACTGCAACCAGCAGTGTGGTTTGTTTTCTGTCCATCCCAAGTAGCAGATCATTTAACAATTTAACGGTTGCAGTCTCGGTGCTATGGAACTGCCTGTAAGCTCTCTGATACGAAGGAAGCAGCTCATTGTGATTAACATAATGAAAAAGTTGATTAACCATTGCCCTTTCGACAAACTTAGATACAAGGGGCAGGTTACTAACTGGCCTGTAATTACTGAAAATGGGTTCGAGTGATGGTTTCTTTATCAAAGGTGACACATATGCTGTTTTCCAGACCGTCGGAAAGCTGCCTTCTTGCAGAGAGAAATTAATCATGTTTTATAAAACTGGCAGCAACAGTCCAGTGTAGTCAAGAAGCACATGAGATGGGAATGGGTCAGCAGCACAGGTTGTCACCTTTGATGACTTAATGATATTGTGAGTGGTATCTAAGTCAACTAGATTAAACTGAGAAAACGAACTATGCCAAGTCACATGAATGTACACCATTCACAACTTAAGTTATGAAAACTTTTAAACCAAAACTTTAACTGGACGCCGACACCAACACCGACGCCAACGCCGGGGTAGTAGAATATACTGTAGCTATACTATTCTATGAACAGTCGAGCTAAAAAATCACCCCTAGATTGCAAACTGGGAATCCGTATGAATAAGTGATGATGAATTTCCCAATGTTTGGAGACCAGTAAAAATTCTTTAAAAGAGGCCCTGGACCGGATTTACTTCATCTAGATAAGAAGCTTGTAATATGTAACGTGGACTTTTACTTTTGAATACTCTGCATTATTTGCTCATGAGGTCAATGTTAACAATAATTTATACGATATCGTCTCTGATTCATAATGAGTCAAATCTGCTGATAATATCAAGGTTTGTTTGGTGAGGCTTAAGAGCATTAAAGGTCAAATTATGTCCGAGAGGTTAGATTATATCAGAGGTAGGGAAAAAGATTAGAGGAATAGAAGGAGTGCAATAGGTAAAAAAGCATGGAAGCAGGGGGAAATGGGAAAGAAAGACTAAATATGGTTATAGAGGGGGTATGATGAAGAAAAGAAATAATTTATCTGGGGAGTTTTTGTGGGGGAGCTCGGAAATGAGTATGGAATGAATGAAGCTCTGGGGATGTTCTACAGGGGGCATTAAATGAGGGCATGATAGAGAGTGAGGGGGCAGTGACAGTTATTGCACTGGACGGGAAAAGCCTTTATGGAGGTGGGCATGTGTAAGGTGGGTGTGGACAATCCTGAGGCAGGTAATGTGGTCATACAATCATAAATTGACAAGAAATCAAAAATCGGGCACAAATGATTGTCGCGGAACACCCATACGCGCGGTGGTTTGTGCCATCTTTCTGTCTTTGTACACGGCGGCGCAATATTTGAAACTTGCAGCAATGAGATCAAATTTGATCAAAAATTGAATATGAACCAACATGTTAATGACATCTGCCAGGCAGCTTCTCATGCTCTACACAAGATTGGAAAAATCCGTAATTACCTAAATCAACAAGCTACTGAAATGCTTGTACATGCATTTGTGTCCTCATGCTTGGATAGCTGTAATAGCTTGTTATATGGTCTCCCCGATTCTCAATTCACTAAACTGCAATGCATACAGAACTCTGTTGCAAGACTGTAATCCTTCACAACAATACACTGGCTCCCTGTTAAATCGCGCATCAACTTCAAAGTTCTTCAGTTAACATTCGAATGTGTCCACAACCTTGCTCCCACTTAATACAGGATCTTATCCACAGGTACACTCCGACTCGCCGTCTACGCTCTAGTTCTAAGTAATTGCTCATACCTCCGTCTGTTTCTACAAAGTCATATGGTCATCGTTTGTTTCAATCTTCAGCTGCTTTTCTCTGGAACAATCTACCAGCACATATCAAAGAGGCTAAAACTGTAACTAAATCATTGTTTAACAGTTCAAAACACATCTTTTCTCACTTCTATAGTTGTTTCCATAATCCCCCCCCCCCCCTTCGTTTTATTTGTGTTTCAACGCAATGAGACATTAGTGTGTGTAGCGCTTTATAAGAACTGTATATTATATTATTATTATCATGAAGATCTTTCCAACGGCCTAAAACTGGGTAACCAATGGCTATACTATACTGTACTAAGTGATAGGACAGTTATCAGTTATTTTGTTAGATATTCATTTAATATTCTCTTGCATGTCGCCATTTTTGCTATCAAGTTGGCTTATTTTGGGGAACGTCCCATGAGTTTCCCGGATTTCGTATGCATCAGGGTGTGAAGTTTGACCCACTGGCCCCTTGTGAGCTTGTAAATAAACCGTAAATCTCTACCAACTTTTGATAGTGCTTCGTAAAAATTTGGAATGGAATAATGGCATTTCTGGCCAATTTTATGATGATGGGACCCTTTTTTTACTGTTTTACTCATATATCGAACTTACTCAGTTTTTCCAAGCTCCAAAGGCTCATACCAATGACTCAATTACCTGCACTCTGCACCCCCGCCCCCACCCCTCCCTCCAACCATTCCTTGTGTCCACCTCCCTACTCTCTCTGTATCTAGGAAAGGGTACAGTTGTGCAAAAGTATGTTGTGATATCGGGTGGGCATATAAACAAACTAAACATATGTATGCCGAGTCTTAAAACCTGTGCTGAAACCCTGACTGTGTGTGGATGGAAAAAATCTTCATATTTGTGCAAAGTTTAGACTAAATTGTTCAATACTAGTTGGAATGTTTGATCTTTTAAAGTTCAATTTTAAGCCTTAGCAAAAAAAATTCAACCTAAATTTAATTTCTCAAGCCCTAACTCTGCTATAAAACACATGATATTTCATTGAAACCTAGCGGATATTGATTTTTGGACAAGGACCTGCAAATTTTGAAGCAGCAGGATTTCATTAACT
Source organism: Chiridota heheva (assembly GCA_020152595.1). Classification (NCBI taxonomy): domain Eukaryota; kingdom Metazoa; phylum Echinodermata; class Holothuroidea; order Apodida; family Chiridotidae; genus Chiridota; species Chiridota heheva. The sequence goes on from JAIGNY010002968.1 coordinate 6,009, forward strand.
TAAATTTAATTTCTCAAGCCATAACACAGCTATAAAACACATTATATTTCATTGAAACCTAGCGGGATATTGCTTTTTGGACAAAGCCCTAGCAGCAAATTTTGAAGCCCTAGTAGGATTTTTTCAACTAAAATTTAATTTCTCAAGCCCTAACACAGCTATAAAACACTTGATATTTCATTGAAACCTAGCAAGATATTGCTTTTTGGACAAAGCCCTGCAAAGTTTGAAGCCCTAGGAAGATATTTTCATCCTAAATTTAATTTCCCAAGCCCCAACTCAGCTAAATCACATGATACCTCCATCAAACCTAGCAGGCTATTGTTTTTTGGACACAGCCCTGCAAATTAAGAAGCCCTAGCAGGATTTTTCAACCAAAATTAAATTTCTTAAGTCCTTAAAACACATGATATTTCTTTAAAAACCTAGCAGGGTATCAATTTTGATCCTAACTGCCTTAGCTCTGCAAATTTTGAAGCTATTGCAGGATTGTTAACTGTTTAAGCCTACATTTCATTTTTCAAGCTCTACTCTATAACACACATATTTCATTGAAACCTAGCCAGCTAGCGGGAATATTGCTTTTGGACTGTTTGACTTCTAAGCTCCACATGGGCGCATGCAGAGCATTACTGCATTCACATAGGCGGGAATTTGAGGGGGCAAGGGGGGCACTTTCTCCACTTTTTTTTTCTCCGGAATCTATATCTTTTGTACAATGTTTAAAACAAATTTATAGTATGTGTTTTCATCATTTTTCCGTTGCCCCCCCCCTCCCCTTACTTCCACTTTGAACCTTGAATAAGCAAATCCCGCCTGTGGGGTAGGTGGTAGGATGAGAGCAAGCTTAGTAGCTGCATCAGCTTTGTCATTTGCCAGAGATGCTTACATCGCTGGGTATCGGAGAAAGGAATGCTTTTCCTGCATTGGAGGGGAAAGGAGTTTATGGAGGATAAGGTGGAAAGTGGGGTTACCCATCTAAAGTTGAGTAAAGACGTAAGGACAGACTTAGGAGTCTGAGGAGATGGTAAATCACCTGAGCGGAGATTGATTGGGCTCAATATAGTTGGACCAATCAGGATGGCCTTAGCTTCAGCTGAAAAGATAGACGAGAATTTGGGGAGCCTGCTACTGTGAGTGATGTGAAGAAGGTACTTTTTCATTCCCTTGCTTGTACTCACGGTAACTTCTATTTTTTTATATTCCATTGTTAGTTTTTTTTTTTTAATGACACGTCATATTGCATGTCCACTAATCTCAATCACTAATCTCCCAAGCCTCCTAGATATGTTCATACATGTTCTCAGAATAGGGAATATACATGTACACCCAGACAATGGCAGGGGTGCATGAAGTAGGAGAACTCCCCCAAAGTTGACAAGTTTGTCGTAGTTGGACAGGTTCGCGTACATGAAGGTGCGGAAACTTTGGTGTTTGAATACCCTAATACTGAAGGCTGTTAAAAAGCTACCTAAGAAAATTTCAGAGAGCATGCATCTTCATATTTTCTTGACTTTACACTGCCTGGAAAATTGTTAGTTTACAAAATACCATTTGTGGCTCAAAATGGCCACAAATTTGAAGAAAAACAACAAGTAGAATGTTTAAACCATAAGTTATCTTTTATCTATGTCACCGATTTTGAATGATAGTAACAGAATGGGGCTGTTGGTCAAATTGGCATAGTTCATGCATTGACCCTTGTACACTTTGGATATTGCTACAATGGGTGTTTATCTACTTAATCAAGGATCTCCTGAAACATTCTTCTAAATTATGTCACAAGTGAGGTACAAAAGTTACTTGGTCTGTGATAGCGTAAATGTTTAGCACCAGCTTTCACATAGTATGCATACCTTCACAAAACCTTTACACCTTTACCTAAGCAAAATATATGTTACGTAAGGGCATTGTCGGGTTGTTCGCATAATCTACTTACTGAGTTAGGAGAGTCGCTTAACATCTCCCAACTGGTAAGGGTGTTTCCTGAGGGACAGCTGAGGTTTGCCAACCATTTTGTGCCAATGAAAGATTTACTTATCATTGTGTTGTGAAGTGGAAATTTGTTATCATTGTATATCTATTCATGCAATTGTGATAGAGCGCCACCATTTGAGTTTTCTGTATAGTGACATTGACCTTTTTGAGATGCAGTGGGTAAACAAACAGTGCCATGTGGACAAAAGGCATACTGTTCTTGTCAACAGGATGTTTATTTTCAGGCAGTATCCTATTCAGTTTGCTGGCTGGAGTCATTGCATGAGGACCTATATCGTTTGCCATTAGCTCCGGACTTTTGAGTTTGAAGCTCGTCATCCCAATTTGTGAGCTATATTTCAAGTAAATTTGTCAATTCCCGTAATCAAATGTACCCTCAGTAATTCTTCTTTGTGTTTACTCATATTTTGGACACTTGCGATGTTTGTAGAGTGACTTTTGACAAGTTTTTAATAGTTTGCAGCTTTAATCAAGATGGGGTCACCATTACAGTACATTAACAACAGTGTGATTCACTGTGGACGTAAACTGTGGTTTGTCAGCATTGCAGATGGAGTATAGGCTCCCTGGCGTTGGTGGATGTGGCGTGTAAAGGAAATTGCGGTTGTACAGTATCGCTGTTGCAGATGGGAGCATTAGGGCTCTCTGACGTGTATGTTTATGCTACCAGGCAAGTCGTAGCCTAGTATCTATTGCAGTAATCAGTGTAGCGTATGAAATAATAATTCCAGTTCTATTCAAGAGCATAGCGATGTCCCAAGCATAGCAATCTTGAGAGAAAGTCAAAGAAATGTGGATTTGAAGAGAATATTGTTGTGTACCATGTCGTTTGTAGGCCCTGTATTGTGAATTTAGGTATTTATTAGAAAATGAGAAATGAAGTCTCATTCAGAAAGATAATGTGACGTGTGGGGAAGTGCCAGACTTCCTTCATGTTTTGAATCCTTGGCTTAACCCACATCCCGTCACGTGATCTCCAATTTCTCCTCGTTAGTGAAATTATCTCCAGACGCGTTCTCTTTCCTCCTTGCCGTCATAGAGAAAAAAGCTAGATTATTGTGTCAATTATTATTTGCCAGATTTGTGTTAGAATGATCTGCCGATTTTGACCAACATAGAATGTACTTGTAGAGCGAGATGTGAGTGTTGACTGTCATTCATCCACAGTGTCCACCGCCCTTTTTATTGTACGCCCAAATTATTGTATATTGTGTTTTGTTGGCTGTTTATACCCAACAAATTGAGTGAACCCAGAATAAACTTTTGAAACTGACATTCTTGCGTTTATAATTATTCTTGTCTTCGCTGACCCACTACATTTGGTAGTAGAGGTGGGGCACTAAAAAAAAGGTGAACATTATTCTGTTGGAGACCAAAATTTGGGAAATATTAAAAGGCGGTGTAAGTGGAACAGCATGGCGACCCTGGAGGAGATGAAACGGCAGCTCGAGGAATTGGCAGAGTCCCTAGCACAGACTCAGAATGAAAGACAAGACGGAGGAACGGTATATCTCTTGCCTAAAGAAAAAAAAGGTTAGAGCATTCTCTGGGGCATCCAGTGAATCTGTTACCGATTTTATTGAGGACATTGAAGCAGCTCTCAAACTGCGTAAATTAACTGGGGAGAGTGCTGTACATTTTATTTTAGCACATGTTGAGGGCCCTGCTCGTCAAGAATTGAAACACCGACCTGACGACGAAGTTAAAACAGCGTCTGAAATTCTGAAGGTGTTATTGAACGTTTTTGGACAAAAACACACTCTTGGAGGTCTCATGCGAGACCTCTGCAACCGAGTGCAGAGGGAAAGTGAGACTATAACTGAGTATGCTTATTCCCTGTTAACCATTGGAGAGAAATTAGAAGGGATGGCAGGTGCTCCGAAAGTGCAAAGCTCCATAAAGGAACACTTCCAAGATGGACTAAGGGATCCATTTTTACGAAAGGAAGTAAAACGCCTCCTTAAAGAGACACCTGACATGTCATTCATAAAGTTGCGTGACTAGGTTGTTGACATGGCTGAGGATGACACCAGTTTGTTGAAGCGGCGAAACAAAACAGCCGTGGTCTGCTCTGCGGAGGCACAGTCTGACGAAGTCACCAAGACTCTCATCAATTTGACTGCTGTGCTGGAGGGGATGCGGGCAGAACAAGCCAGTTTTGGTACTCGCTTGGAGCGCCTAGAGAGAATTACAGGTACGCGCCGTAGAGATAACCAGCGACCAAACGACCAGCGCAGACGCCCAGGACCGCACTCGAATGCTACAGATGTCACCGTCATGGTCATTTTGCCAGGGACTGTCATGTTGACTTGACAAATGGACCAGCTACAGAAAACCAAGGAAACTAGGTTCGCTCAGGGCTGGGAGCTAATCCCTGGGTGAGGTGAGTTAGGAGGAGTAATAATGATAGTGCCGTAAGAAAAGTGGTGGGTTCGTGTCCAGCAGTGAAAGTCAACATTGGGGGGCGAGTTGTTAATGGGGTTATAGACACAGGTTTCCAGGTGACCACTATGACAGAGAGCTGTTTTAACTCTGTTTTCCCTCATTTTCGATTAGAGAGCATCAACTGGTTAACTCTCAAAGCAGCTAATGGCACCGACATTCCCTACTTGGGTTATTTTGAGAGTGATGTTGGCATAGATGAGCACATATTAGCATCTAGAGGGGTATTAGTTGTCAAGGATACCTGCTTGGGTGGGTCAGCTCCTGTTTTACTGGATATGAATGTCATAAGGGAACTACCCCCAGCAACTTTAGCATTTTATGTAGGTAATTGTAACTTGCCAGATAGGGATCCGAGTTCCAAGAGCATTAAATCAAGTTTGGTAAGGGTAGCTGGGGAGCAGAAAGTAAGAGTTCCTCCCAAATCGGTTGATATGCTCACAGTCTCTGGTCGAATCGCTAAGAATGAGGAAGTTATCATAGATCCTGTACACAATTTACCCTTGGGTATCTGTGTGTGTCCAATGTAGCAGTGGGACAAAAGGGGCATTATTCAGTACAGGTGTTGAACCTTAATTTAGAGGAAGTGTGGTTGAAATCTAAGACTCCTCTAGGTATCCTAAGCAGTGTAACTATGGTCGATGAAGGCAGTGTATGTGTACAGAGTATTAATGTAGACATGGACGTGAGGGATACCACATGTGAAGGGCACGTCAATGAATTGTTTGGGAATAGAGATTCATTTTTAAAGTTGGGTTCAAGCCCAGACCAAGCAGATAAGGCTAAGGAGTTGTTAGATAGGAATTGTGATGTTTTCGCTAGGTCGGATAATGATTTAGGGTATACTGATGTTGTCACACATAAGATTAGGACCATTGATGATGAACCAATAAAGCAACAGTATTGGCGTATTCCTCCTTCCCAGTTCGAGGAAGTCATGGACCACATTCGAACACTTTTGGACAGGCAGATAATCAAACCAAGTACAAGTCCTTATGTTACCCCCATCGTACTAGTAAGGAAGACTGACGGATCTTTGCGCCTATGTGTTGAATATAGAAGGCTAAATGAAAAGACTGTGAAGGATGCATACCCTATTCCTCGAATAGAAGATTCATTAGATGCTTTATATGGTTCTACATGGTTCTCCACCATTGATCTCTTGTCTGGGTACCACCAAGTTGCAGTTCGCGAGGATGACCAGCAGAAGACTAGCTTTATTACACCGTTTGGCCTTTACGAGTATGTTAGAATGCCGTTTGGGTTATATAACACGCCTGGTTCTTTGCAGCGCATTATGTAAGCTTGTCTCCATGATCATTTTTTCAAATCGGTATTGTGCTATTTGGATGATATTCTTGTGTACTCGTCTTCATTTGAGAAACATTTGCAGAGATTAGACCTGGTATTGGAACGGTTACGAAAGTTTGGTCTGAAGATAAAACCCAGTAAGGGAATTTCTTTTGTCAAGAGGTGAAATATCTTGGTCATACTGTTGGTCGTGAAGGTTTAAGAGTCAATGATGACAAGGTTGCAGCTGTCCAGAGTTGGCCTGTGCCAAAGACAGTCAAAAAGTTGAGGTCGATTTTAAGGTTTTGTTCATTTTATCGTCGTTTTGTATTAGGTTTTTCCAAGATTGCAGGGTGTCTTCACAAGCTGATTGCTAAGTGCATGAAACAGAGTAAATCACACAAGCATGCGTCTTTAAAGTGGGAGACTGAACATCAAGTGGCTTTTGACCAACTGAAGCAACGCCTCTGTGAGCCGCCAGTCCTTGCATATTCCGATTTCTCGCAGCCTTTTGAATTAGAAACAGACGCCTCACACAAAGGGCTTGGCGCAGTATTATACCAATGGCAGGATGGAAAACGTTGAGTAATTGCCTACGCTAGTCGTACTCTTCGTGGAGCCGAGGTGAATATGGATCGTTATTCTAGCATGAAGTTGGAACTACTTGCATTGAAGTGGGCTGTGACAGACAAATTCCGAGAATATCTGCTTGGAAGTAAGTTCATTATCTTCACCGATAACAATCCCCTTGCACATCTGAAGTCTGCTAAACTCGGAGCAGTGGAGCAGCGATGGATGGGAGCCCTAGCAGCCTATGACTTTGTTGTTAAGTTTAAACCAGGCAAAGCAAACCTGGCGGCAAATGGACTTTCTCGACGACCCCCTATGGATACAGTTCCACATGAAGCAGCAACAGCGGAAAATTGTGCTCAAAAAGCAGGCATGACTCCCTTACCAACATATATCACATGTTGTAAGCAGACAATCACACCAGTCCTGCAAAGAACACCACAAGTCAATGGATCATCAATATTCCCTGTTATTAAAAAGAACAATTAGCTGAATTTCAGCAGAAAGATCCTACAATTCACCGATTTTATCATTTTTGGGAAACGCAGACAAAGCCGGATGCAAAAGAGAGAGTAGGTGAAGAAGATGGCGTTCTTTTGCTTCTTAGACAAGTTGAGAAAATTCGAGAACATGATGGCCTGCTCTATAGGGTCTGTGAAGATGAAAAGCTGTGGCAGCTTCTATTACCCAGAGTTTTGGTAACCGATGTACTGCAGGCTTGTCACAACAACACTGGTCATCAAGGAATTAAAAGAACACTTGCTTTGGTGCGAAGCCGTTGCTATTGGCCTCGAAAGACAAAGGATGTGACAACTTGGTGTGAAGAGTGCGACAGATGTACCAAGGCCAAAAGACAACAGAGAATAAAAGAACCTCTTCAAAGTATAATAGCTTCCCAACCAAACGAAGTTGCTGCGATGGATTTTACAATCTTGGAACCAGACTCTACCAGGAGGGAGAATGTGTTAGTAATAACCGACGTGTTTACCAAATATACTTTGGCAGTGGCAACTAGAAATCAGACAGCTGAGACTACTGCGGCAGTTCTTATTCGAGAGTGGTTTTCCAGGTTTGGGGTTCCGCGAAGAATACACTTAGACCAAGGGCGGAACTTTGAGTCGTCACTTATCAAGTCCCTTTGCAAGCTGTATGACATCCAAAAATCACACACTACACCTTACTATCCAGAAGGAAATGGTCAAGCAGAACGGTTCAATAAGACGCCACATGATCTTCTGAAGTCACTCCCTCCATCAAAGAAACGTTCGTGGTCCAAGTATCTCCCAGAAGTCCTGTATGCATACAACGCAACTCCTCATGCTTCAACTAGTTTTACTCCTTTTTATCTGATGTTTGGTCGTGACCCAAAGTTACCTGTAGATTTTCTTTTGGCGGATGAAGACAGCAATCCACAAGAAACTCCCGATAATACTGCAGAATAGTTGAAGTCGCACACTAATGCTTTAAGTATGGCGTACCAAAAAGCAGGGGAGAATCTTTCAAAGGCAGCAGGACAGCGAAAGGTTACTTATGACAAGTCGGCTGTAGAAAAACCATTAACCATTGGAACTCGAGTTTACCTGCAAAGTCATCCTCGAGGTCGACATAAGATTGCTGACCTTTGAAGGTATGTTGTATTCAAGGTAGTATCTCGTCCCGGAGATAAAGCAGTGTACCAGATTGAACCAGCAGATGACAGTGGTGGGTCCAAAACCGTAAACAGAAGAGAAATCCGACCTTGCCCTTTGCTAAAAGCAACTACTACTGATTGTTCAAAGTTGAAGAAGAGGCATCAAGTGACAATTAAGCCATGATTTTCAACTACTTCTGAAAGTTCCAGTGAATCAGATGGGCCCATTGTTATCAACCATGGTGGTCCTCCTAACTCAGATGATGCTGATTCCGAATCAGACACTGATTCCAATCTCAATTCTGAACACGACTTACATAATGTGCATTCTTACGATGATGAGCAGCCTCGAAGGTCTGAACGAGCCACAAAAGGAAGACACCGAAACCATTATCACGAACCTAGATCAGTTTTAACGTCTTTCTGTTCTGCTGAAGTGACTGATTTACCAGATTTGCAGATTTTGAGGGAACAAAGCAGGCAGTTGTTGAGATCCTTGTCATATGGAAAGTTTTAAAGTTTTTGTTGAGTTATTTTTAGCTTTGGGTATTTTTCAGTTGTCAGTTACTATGCAGTTGTATGGTTTGTTTTGATTTGAAGTTACTGGTAGATTCAAGACAATTTGTTGCGGCTGGTTTCAGTTGATTGGTTTTTATTCTTGTGTGTGACAAAGCATCAAGTCTTTTATTTGTGATCACATAGGTCCCACTAAATTTCATTATGGGGAGTTGTACTGGTGTAGGCTGATAAGTAATTTTGTATTTTAAGTATGTATGTAAAGTTAAAGTTAGGCTTCAAAGGTTGATAGATGTTTTTAAAGGTTATGTGTAACCATGTTTTAGGAAGGAAAGTCACCTTCTGTGTATATAATATTGTAAATATGTTCATAATGTAGACACAATAAGATACCATATACCATAGTTTTCACATCAAAGTGCACACCAAGTTTCAGGACAAACTCTAGTTGCAGCAGGGGAGAATGTGGGGAAGTGCCAAACTTCCTTCATGTTTTGAATCCTTGGCCTAACCCACATCCCGTCACGTGATCTCCAATTTCTCCTCGTTAGTGAAATTATCTCCAGACGCGTTCTCTTTCCTCCTTGCCGTCATAGAGAAAACAGGTAGATTATTGTGTCAATTATTATTTGCCAGATTTGTGTTAGAATGATCTGCCGATTTTGACCAACATATAATGTACTTGCAGAGCGAGATGTGAGTGTTGACTGTCATTCATCCACAGTGTCCACCGCCCTTTTTATTGTACGCCCAAATTATTGTATATTGTGTTTCGTTGGCTGTTTATACCCAACAAATTGAGTGAAGCCAGAATAAACTTTTGAAACTGACATTCTTGCGTTAAGAATTATTCTTGTCTTCGCTGACCCACTACATTCTGACCCACTACAGATGGATAACCTCTCTCTTTCGCTAGGCCTTTGATTATCATAATGTTGATGATATTGAAAATGTATTGATTAAATTAAATATTTTCATTTGTATTTTGTTACTATGCTAATACAGTATATTATGAAAGTGATTCAGGTTGTTTATTATAATAAAGTTTGTACTGTGAAAGTCGAGGAGATCAAATGGAGTGCTCGTGTACAGTGGTATTCTAAGTGTTTGTAAGAATATAGGTTTTGTGTACCAGTAAAGAGTTAGGAGATGTTGATTTATTCAATTAGGGACCTGTCTGTACCAGTGTTATTCTTTGTGTTGGTACTGATTGTTATTGTTGTTTTTCATGGTTTCATATATAATAAAATTGTCTGAGGGTATTGTGGGTTATTTTAGATTAGCTGGTCCCAGCTAGGGTGGAATAGGAATCTAGGTCATGGTTGAGTGAAGACAAGGCTCTTGCTGTCTTGGGATTACTTTTTGGGGTTTATTTGTGGTTTGTTTTGTGTCAAATGGGTTGGTTTTGGGTGTTTCCTGTGTACAGCTGTGTTGAACTGCAGGTCATTGGTCTATGGTTTGTTTGTTTTTTTAATAAAAAAGGCTATGTGTTTCCGGTGTTGAGTTAGTAGCCGAGGATTGTGTAACATGTAACTAAGCAAGTTCTCAAGAAGTGTTTTGGTATCATGCATACAAATAAGAGTATTTTGTTGAGATGTTATTGCATACTGTGTATGTGAGATATTGGAAGTTGGCTTCAATCAAAGTTATGTACTTGTGCTTTAAAGTTTGTGTGTGTTCAGCCGTCATTTTTGTACCGTAGATCCCAACCGGCGATACTCCTCGCTACCCCGGGGAGATACTCCCCACCCACTCAGTTTATTTCATTTGGAATCAGAGGTGGGATGGTGCGATTATGACGAGTAGAATATCTAGGAGTTTTTGTAGGACCTTTGGGAGTGGATGGTAGATTCAATCTGTGGTCTAAGTTTAGGCATTGAGGATAGGCCTATGCATTTTGTCATATTTGTATTTTTTTCAGTATCGACTGATTGCATTTGAAATGTTTATGTTCCAGGTACAATGGTGTTTTGAATGTAAGAATTATGTACACATGCTATTTTCATGTTGATGGGTGTGACAGTATAGTGATATACTTTGCTAAGTTGATAGTGACCTTACAGTGGTGGGTGTTGTTTTTGATTATGATAAACTGGGCAGTAAGGGATAGGTTGTGGTGAAGCGTCTGGTGTTAAGATGGTGACTCCTTGACATTGTGCAGATTGCTTGCAGTTATCCTGCCAGGATTAGTTTATCATTGTTTGGTTTTATGCATCCTTGGTTATTTAGTATTCAACTTTATTCTTTGCTGAAGGATATGGGTTTTACTGGAATAATGGGATTGAGGTTCCCATGGCAGGTTATGTTGATGCACTATGGAGTATAGTTTTGTATGTATATAGTCATGTTTTGTGTAATAAGTCATTTGTTTTGTATACATTGTTTTTCTACTGAAATGTCAGTAAGGAATTGTATTCAGGTTATGGGTGATCATTATTTATAATTTGGTTTACCTTAGTTGATTGATCAAACCGTGGTATAGTTTGACTTACCTAGTTGGTTGGTTGGGATTTCAGTTGTTTTTGGCTTGTCTTAGCTGGTTGTCCAATTTCACTGAAAGAGTAATTTGTTATTTACTTCTATCTTGTTGACATTCTTTTTGACATTCATGGCTAATTTAGTTATGCATTACTCATGTTTACTTGTTTTGACAGTGGGATTATTCATTTGTATTGGGTTTTGGTGTTATGTAGAATGATATTTGTCAAAGGTATCAAGTGTTTATATTTGTTCGTATGTACAGTTCAGGCATATTACCCTGACAAGCGTTACATTTTGAGAGATATGTGTTCTCACTTAAGTATATTGTGTTTACTGAGATGTGTTTTGGGGAATCTTGAAAAATGTTATTCTTGTTTGAATAGTTATAGGTTATGTTAGACCTATAGGTTGGTATTGACTTGTATTATGTCATTTGCATACATATGTTGTTTGATCTCATGTATTTTGTGTTTGCTGGATGTACACTTGGATAATTGATATTTAGATAAAATTGATACGAGTTATGCGTCAGTTATGCAAATTTGCTTTGTGGTTGTGCCAGATTATTAAAGAAAATGTGGAGTCTAATTATATGTGCATTGATAAAATCTGTGACATCACAGTATCAGTTTGAGATAACTTAAATAAATTGTTGTATCTTAACCAATAACGTATGAAAACGTACAAAGCAGTAATGGGTCTTTAATATGTGGAACATGTGCTAGAAATTTGTTTTATACATTTTCCGAAGGGTCCTCTTCTGTACAGCACGAGCTTTGACCAATTCGGTCAAACGAGGGTTTTGCGAGGGACATCACATCAAGTCCATTTCGTGAGACGGGAGCACACCATATTATATCCAACGCAAGTGCTACAGTCTTTATAAAGTAACTATTCACATCGAGAGTAACCTTATAGTGATGTGGCAACGACGATATTAAAAGTAGCGATAAAGAATCGTTTACATAGTCAATTTAGACTACCCACTTCTGACGTACTTAATAGTGAGGCGGTAACCCAGTTAGCGACGAGATAGTCTCATATGCAATTATACATGTAGTACTTTCATGACAAAGAACATAACGCCTCAGTGAGCTCAAAGCAAAGCACTGAAGCAGTTGTTTGGGTTTTAGTATTGTTTTTCTTATATTTCTTGTATATATGCATGTATGTCAATATGTATATTGCATTATTAAATTACACGCTTGCAAAACTAATTATTTCTCTATGGTTGTTTTTGGCATGATAGTCTCTTTGTAAGCCTATTTAAACTGTCTTTAATACTTTCGGCTGTTGACACCCAACCTGTCATTGGTTTAACAACTACACCAACCATGGTATTATTCTGTATTGACAATTGAGATAGGAAATTGTTTTAGCCATTTTTGACATCTTTTAATAATCATAACCTAATTACAGTTCTTTCATACCATTTCGCTAAAGCAAGAAAGTACCTAACTTCCCTGTAGAATTAAGCCCAAAACACATATTTTGCACACTGGCTAACCCCAAACACTATCTAGCACAAGGACTGAAAACTATTTTGCCCACCGATTAAACCCATTACTCATTTCGCACAATGACGCAAGCACCTACTTCATACATAACAGATAATTCGAACACACCTATTTCGTACACAACGGTTTATACCCAATGAAATATTTTGCACGATGATATTAAAGCACTTAATGTATTTCGCACAAAGCAGCCATTTCGCTCAAAATAAGCATGTATGAGCTTCAGCGATGCAAGATATTTGAATCAGTTGGAGGACAAACTTTGAGAGCTATAGGGGAATACAACCCCTGTACCCTTCTTCTGAAAATGTTGAAGGCTTGTTGTTCAATTTAAAGACAGAATCGTTTGGAGAATTGCTTTTCGTTTTTTCTTTCTTTTTAAAATTAAGCTACGAAAAAATCAAGATCCCCCCAAAAAATCATAAAATTTATAATCATACCTTGGGAAATATTATGCAAAATGCCTAGTGACACCATCCTAATAGGAAATTGCAATTTGTGACCCAACCTATAGAAACCCCAACCCCAAAAAATATCTTATAGGAATTTGTTTGCATTAAAACAATCAAATACCAGATGGTAAATATAAGACAGATGTAGTCAAACCTCACTTACAGTCTGTCCCCATTATAAGCTTTGTCCGTGACCTTTCCAATCAATTTTTTTTACATGTGATAAACCTAAGGGCTGGGAGAAAAACAACTACGTGTTAAAACTTTAACCATGAAGCCCTTAATAATGTATGATTCAGGATTAACTTCACAGTGTGATTGCAGTAGGAAGAGTTCAAATCAGGGGCGTAGGGCAACAATCCAAAGCAAGGGGAACAATTGCACTGGTAAATTAAATTTCAATCAAAAGTTGCTGCTAATTGGGAATCCCCTTTCAATTTTCTGAACTTTTCTTCAATTTCCAGAAAATTTCTTGCTTTTTGGAAAAATTCCTCCAGTTATGAGAATTTTTCTTCATTTTTAACTAGTTTGGGGAAAATGTTGGCTAAAATTTCCCGATATTTTACCAAAATATTCCATGTAAATTTTTTGTTGAGGGAAAAGGGGGGGTATTACTGAATTATAAATCAATACCTCCACCAACGGTTTTCGTAAATTCATTGAGAAAATTGTTGAACCTATGGATATCATTATTTTAACATATATCTTTTCATGAACATTCTTTAAATGGAAGCAGTTGAATATGACAACGATGTTGTGAATCTCCATTAGACCCATCATCAACATTTAGTAGGAGAAAGAGTCTTATGATTTTCAGTGACTGAAAGTTACAAGAGAAGTTTAAAGAATTACATCAAAATTTGAAGTTGTCTTCTCATTCATCAACACAGATTTTCCATACATTCAAAATTATTGTAATTTGTTGAGCTATAGCTCAGGAGCTCCAGTCATTTTCGTTATTTAAAGAATACGTTGTTCCAATTTGACAATTTTTTCTGATTAATACAAAACACAATACCTGTCAACAAACTGTCCATGATGAAAAATAGTATGTTCATGCTTGAATCCCAAGCTAACAATAAACACTTTCAAAACCATTCAATCAATCAAACAACAGCGAATCAATTTCAAATTCCATGAACTGCACTTGATTTCAAGATTGTACTTACAGTGAGCTGCTCTATGAAATCATTTTCTTCTTGGCAGTATATCTCCACCAGTGTGGCTCCAGACCCTGAACAATGTGCTATGGCATCTGCATAATTTATCCTCTGTGTAAACAGTTTGTAGCAGTGACCACCAAATGATGTCCAACCATCTTCACAAATATCTGAATGAAATAAAACGTTAGTATAAGCAGGGGTCAAAATCTAAATTTTTTGCCACTATTCCAATGAAAAAGTAGAATTTTAAATCTACTATTACGTCTCATATTTCGCTATTCCTGTTTTTGTAATCTTGGAAAAACAACGATATTAGAGGTATTGAGTGTAAGTTTTTGGTTTAACTAGACATCAATGATGTTATAGCTCAACCCATAACAATCCAAGAAAAATTGATTGCTTTTATTGAATTAATTTTTGTCATATCTGATATTTGTATGTTTTTTAAAAGTTTTATTAGAAGTCTATTCCATTTTTGGGTAATTATTCTGTTAAAAATCTACGAGTTTCAACTTTTCTGTAGAAGTTGTATTGAGTTTGTTTGTTTGGGTTTATTGGCACCTTAACAGTCAGGTTATATGTGCCAAACGAGGTTAGTTGTGAATGACTCCCATGAGATGCCTAAAAAATGATGCTTCTAACAAAAGCTATGTGATATTCAATGCGTGGTGTCATTATGTCTCGCTCGATTACTGATGTTGGCAAGGTCAAAGGTCAATTCCACCACAACCATGGTTAGAAAATACATTTTGTAAACGTAACAAAATTTCTAACATTTACACATTAATCTTCATAAATGTTAAGTTAATTTTATTTGGCCAGTATTGAAAAAAAAAAATCCTCAAATAATCTAAAACATAATACCCCAACTGCAGTGTTTTGAACTTTGACCGTACTCTGGAGAGCTCATCAGACGATTTTACGGAGTAAAAAGTAGCCCAGCAAATACTTCAATAAAAGTAACTCAAATCACCATAAAAACAGTTTTTTAAGACACGGATGGGCTTTAAACATCATGAGTAATCATTGTGGGTGATAAAAAAGGGTAAAATGGTTTCTTTTTCACAAAGATTTTAAAACTGAGATTTTCCTGTTTTAACACAAAGCTTAAAACAGTACAGCAGGGTATAGGTTTTTGTCGTACCCTCGGACGGCCAGCCATCACTGATGGCAGCCATACTAACACGGCTGGCATCAGTCCGACCAAAGAGCCTCCACCCAACGAGTGGATAGTGGTAAGTAAATTTATATCCTAACTGATAAATAAATGCATGACAAAAATTCATGGAAAATAAACGGTACTAATGGAAAGGGGAACACACACCACCGGGGTTCAATTGTTTCCATTACACATAATGAAATTTGAGAGACTTCGAGAGACTTCAATGAAGAAAATATGTAAGGAACATTCCATAAGCAATCCTGCAAAATAATTTAAAACAAAACTTTATTTTCAATACTCCTGATAATATTTCAAGCACTCTCAACAAAGTTAAGTAGGCCAAAACCACCATAAAATATAGGTCAAAAATTAACATTTTGATTTGACTAGCCCATCGGGCATCACTGCTCTATATTTCAACTAGCCCGATTTAATTTTGTACTAGCCCAACATTCTACAGTATTATTTAATCTTTGATTTTATTGTTACGTTTCCGTTGCAATGTCATGCAACCCACTGGCAGTTCAACAACGTCAACAGCCATTGTCTTACAACAATTTCATGCAAAATAAATGATACACCATAGACCAAATTAAATGTAAATGTATCTCATTCAGATGCATTTTGTACCTTAATTATATTACTGAATAAATCAACCATGCAATCAAATAATGTTTCATTAACAACAATTTGTTTATATCAATTTATTTACGCAAAAATAGCAATAAAGTATGGAAATTGTTTTTCAATAAGGTTCATTACGAGAAGCTTCCCCATAATATGCCTATAAATACATGCAACCAAGTTTTCCTATTCTGTAAGTCAAGGGAAACATTCCACTTTCATGTTTTCAATACTTACAATATAGTTTCAAAGTCGCCATTACTCCGTGGTCGTATAATTTATTTATAAAAGCATATTACACGGACTTCCTGTCTTTTCACACAATGTACATACAGCGCAATCAGCATTCCCGTCAGTTAGCGCAATGATTAACAATAAGACCATGTCATCCAAATATTTGTGTGCACAGCTAGAGCTGAGCTTGGGCTCATCAACATAATCACGCCACAAGTTGATAAACCTGATTGGTTACAACATAACTGTCCATCTGTAAAGACCTGTTGTGTTCATGCCAAATAATGAAGTTTCAGGGTGTTAACTTTAAGTCTGTGGAAGATTTTAGCAGGAAAAACTTAAACTACACGTGGAAGTGCATTCATGATATTAAGCTTCAGCCACCATCCTAGGCAGTCAGGCTTCTACTTTACTATGGTTAATTGTATACATAAAACATTGAGAATTTTTTTTAAATGCCTAGTACAAAAAGCTGACAATCGGATCGCGGCGACATGATTTTTTTCAAAACAACATCATCACACTTGTGAAGGGTCTAAAATAAAAATGGGGTATAATTTTCGAAAAAAACCTTTGCAAAATGGAATGATCCGCTTGGTAGCTGAAACAGCCAAGGAGCCTGCTGGCACACCTGTTTTAAAAATACAAAGTCAGCAGTATATTATACAGGTGGATTTTCTTTTCTTCTATCTGACAGGTATGTAGCTTCCATTTACTTTTGCTTATAGATGTATATAACCAGGTAACTTCCTAGATACTTATGATATAGTTTAAATTGTTTATCTTGCTGCTCATCACTCATATTTCAAGAGATTTACCAACTAGACCTACAGCAAGCATCAGTCTCTAAAACAGCAGCAGTACCACATGCATGTTATATACCAGAGGTTTATACTGGTCAAAGTAACAGCTCCCTTATCACACAGGGGTAGCGTATTGGCACCATAGCAGACTCCTGAGGAGGCAATACTGTGGTGGTGAACTTTAATTAATGATAGGATTGATCCATTATTCTGTAGGAACCTAGGATTTTCCTAATGTTAATTGCACACAGATAGTGATGCTTACTCATGATTGGTCAGCTCTCGGTTACCATGACTACCATCTTAAGGACGAAATCTCTAGACTTGCAGAGTAGGAATATCATGTTACAGTTCTTTATATTGCTAGTTTTATCTAATTCTTGGTGAACTGTTTACATGAAAAAAGGTTGGAATGAGAGGTTTGGTCGTACGGCTGTGTGTGGTTATTTTGAGAGAAGTGTTAATATGTGTGTTTGTGCGTGAGTGAGTCAGAATATGTGTGTGTCGGAATGTGTATATACGTGAAAGTCAGAAGCAAGTCAGTGATATATGATCGAAGATGCTATTTAAGATGCCTTATCCATTGCGGTTGTGTTATGAACCATGTACATGTATTGTATAAGACACCTGTTTTAAGAAATACAAAGTCAGCAGTATATTATACAAGTAAATTGTCTTTTCTTTTATCTGACAGTTGACAGAAGGGTCACAATTTGGCAACCCTGCCAGGACAAGGCATCTGACTGCGAATCAGGGGATGCCAGGACTGCAGTTGGCATAGTGCTCTGGAAATGATGACCGGACTATTCCATCAGAGGAATGATTGAGACTACAAGAGCTATCCCTTAGCTAACAATGGCCATAGATGATGAGGTCCTGACCTTACAGGGAGAAATTCTCACTTTGGATGCCCAACAGCTGGAAGAGGTATGCAAGCTGCTTCAGATCCAGGATGAGGAGGGCACCACTGTGACAGGTAGGAGTCGTAGACAGCTACATAAGGCAATTGTGGAGCATGTAGAGAAGCAAATAGACTTCAGGTTAGAGGAAAAAGCTCTGGAGTACGTAATGAATGTAAGGGGAATAGTTTCCAAAATCATAACAAAAGATGGTGGTAAGGATGTAAAGAAAGAAAAGATTCGCCCATTAAACCCTTAATTACACAAACTCCAGCGCCATTGCTCCTTCAAAGAGAATTCAGAATCAGAGGACAAATTGGGCTCCCAAATCAAAAAGACAAACTTTCCTTTGGTAATTTGAACTATCAAATCGAAGCAGGATTGAGGGAAAATTATCCTGTTAAGGAAATTAAAGATGAAGTCATCAGGTCCATTGCCCCAGGGGACCTTAAGAATTATCTGGAAAGGAGACCAGATTTGTCACTTACGGCCCTGCTTCAAATTCTGCGTTCTTACTGCAAGGGAAAAGACACCACAGAGCTGTATCAACAGTTATCCACGGCAACCCAGTCTGCCAGTGAGGATGCTTACAGTTTCCTGCTAAGGGTCCTTGATATCGAACAACAAATTCTCACTGCAGATGGCAATCCTAATTCAAATGTTGTGTACGATACCACCTTAGTTCAACAGATGCTCCTTACTTCCATTCAAACAGGTTTGAGAAATGACAATATTAGACAAGACCTTAAGCCATTGCTTCAGGATACAGAGACAACCGATGAGAAACTTCTTCAGGCTGTAAAACTAGCCTCCAGCCAAGAGGAGGTAAGGACCCTGAAGCTTGAAAAGGGGACCAAGAAAATGAAAGTGTGTACTGTTAAAACGACCCCTCATGCCTCATTTCCAGAAAAGGCTCTAAGTGAAATATCTGAAGAAATTACAAGGATTGTAAGAGCTGAGCTCGCTGCGCTCCAACCACAGAAAAGCAATTATTTGCCTGGACAACAGTCTAGGCGCAGAGTGAGAGGTTGTCCCTCCTGTAAAGAACAAGGCAAGGGGGAAGAATGCAGACATTGTTTCATCTGTGGTAAGGATGACCACATAGCCAGAGGTTGTAACCAACGCAGACAGGGAAACGGACAGAGGGCGCCCCAAGGGGACCGGGTGTCGCCCTAGTGAATGGAATGTTCCCCGGACTAACAGGAGTATATGTGAGTACATGTTCGACAGGAGATGTCCTCACCCCAAGGCAAGATGCAAAACTTACTAAACTCATTGGAAAGAAGCGTGTAGTTCAGTGTCTCCTTGATGGGAAACTTACAGAAGCATTATGGGATACTGGCGCTCAAGTGTCAATTATCCCATATTCTTGGCTCCTCCAAACTACGTCAAAGGCAAATATTAGACCAGTAAAGGAACTGCTAGAAGAAGATTTGCAACTAGGAATGGCGAATGGAATGGAGTTGCCTTACGAGGGCTACATTGAAGCCACTTTCCAGCTAGCATCTCATCAGGAAAACACTCCGACACTCACTGTACCCATCCTGATAACGAGGGAACCCATGGACATGCCTATCATAGGATTCAACGTCATCAGTGAATTACTGATGCAGAGCAACTGTAAAGATTTCATACTCCAATCTGCAATGAGGAATACCTTCAGGAATGTAGCACCAATCAATATAAAACCTCTTATCAATTTTGTGTCAACTGCTAATGACGACATTGCATTGGTCAGATCACCACGGATGCCAGTCAAAATACCAAAGGGGCAACCATATCTCTTGAAATGCCATGTATACACGAGGAGTCCAAAGAGTCTGACTGCCATGTTCGAACCTGACCTCTCCCATCCATGGCCGGAAGGACTTGAGATTTTCGAAACACTTGTTGATATTCCTAGAGGTTGAACCTGTACCATCACAATAGCTTCTAGTAATGACAGCAACCATGAAATTGTACTTCCTGCAAGAACAGTACTTGGAACATTGCGGTCAGTAAAAACTGTTCTTCCCGGGTTGTCAAAGGAAGTTCCAGAGGTAGAGACAGCAAATATCTGCTCTTGGACTATGACGATACGCTTCTGTGGTGTCTTTTTCGCACTGGCAAACGCGGGAGGTGACAGGGCCGTAGTAAATCTCCTTTCGAATATTCTTGGTCACCTGTGATGACTTCATCTTTTAATTTCCTTAACAGACAATTTTCCTCAGTATCTAACTTCATTTGATCAAGTACCAGTTGTCTTTGTTTGGGAAGCTATTGTCACTCTGGTGCAATTTATAACTTGGCGAAGGAACAATGGCGTGAGTTTATTAATGGTAAGAGTTTTAAATGAGATCTTTTCTTTCTTTACATCCCTTACCACCATCTTTTGTTATGTTAAGCATTCCACGCTGCATTCGTACGTGCTCGAAGCTTTCACCAACCTGAAGTCTGACACAACTCTACATGCTCCTTGCCTTGTATGGCTGCGACTCCTACGTGAACCTCTCGCTGGATCTGTTTAACTTTACCTCTTCCAGCTGATGAGCTGTCCAAAGGTAATTTCTCCTGTAGGCTCAGTTCTCATCATCTGTAACCATTGTTAGCAAAGGCTCTTCAACAGTCTCCAATCATTCCTCTGATGGTGATCATCTCGAAACACTATGTAACTACGATCTGTCCCTGATTATAATCAGATACTCTGTGGGGTTGCTAAGTATGCATGACATGTCAACTGTCGGAATAAAGAAAGACAATTTACTTGTATATTTGACTTTATATTTCTTAAAACAATTGTCTTTATACAACACATGTACTGAAGTTCATAACACAACACTTAATGAATGAGCATCTTAAATAACATCTTCCGATCATATAATACATTTATATACATTCGACACATATTCTGACTCTTCACTTGCTGCAAGTACATATTAACACTGCTCTCCAAAATAACACACGCAGCTTCCGTCTGTACTAAACCTCTTATTCCAACCTTTCTTCATGGCTGGTCACCAGATTAGATAAAACAACAATATAGTTTGTATTCCTACTCTGCAAGTCAGGATTTAGATCCTTTAGATGGTCATGCCGAGCTGACAATCGTGGTATCTGTCTATATTGTGTGGCGTGAGAAATCTGGGTTCTACAGCCTGTGGATAATCCCCATGTTGGTAAGTTCACCACTTACAATACTATGAAGTACTTGTCATACCTGTGAGAACTGCTGACAGTATAAACCTCTGTTGTACTAACTGTGCGTAATGACTACTACTGCTGACACAGAAGACATTGCTTGTAGGCTACAGTTGACAAATCAGTAGGTAAGCAAGATAAACAATGCAAACATATCATAAGTATCTAGAAATTTACTAGTACCTGCATCATAAGCAAAGTGACAAATACTATACTAAGATAGAAAGAGAAAATCACCACTGTATAATATACTGCATTTATTTTAAAACAGGTAATATGCAGCACAAACTCATGACTGTTTCAGCTTCTGTGGATCATTCAATTTGCAAGGTTTTTGAAAATTATACCCCATTTTATTTAGACCCTTCTGAAGTGTGATGATGTTGTTTTGAAAAATCTCGTAATAAGCGCGTCATTGTCAGCTTTTGTACTGAGCATTTAAAAAGAAATTATGTTTAACCGCAATTAACCATGGTAAAGAAGCCTGATACTTCCGCGTCATGTTTAAGTTTTTTCTGCTCACGAACTTAAGTTAACGCCCTGGCTTCTTGGCATGAACAACGAACTTTACGAGATGGACGATTATCAATCAGGTGTATCAACGTGATGACAACTCAATAAATATTTGGTTATTTGTGTGTCTTCATTCAATTCGTATACTTCGTGAAAACAGGAAGTCGTGTAATACTTTTTATAAACAAATCTGAAATATGCTGACTTAGCTACCTGTTGTAAGTAATGGCACATGAAAAGTGAGTATTTCCTTGACTGATTTACATGTATTATAAACATATATTATGAAACTCTGTAATAAACTGTATTAACATTTCTATTTGCGTAAATATTTGATAGCTCTGGTATTATTGTAAAACGTATTGCATGGTTATTTATTCAGCAATATGGTAAATACAAATGCATCTAATGAACACATTATTATTTGATCTGTATGTGTGACCTTTTGCATAATGTATAAAACATGTTGTGGCATGGCCAGCTACCAGTAAATTATATTTTATTACTAGCAACGTATTTGTAATAAAATAAAAATTAAACTAATACAGCAGAAATGTTGAGCTAATACAAAACCAAATAGGAGCTTTGGGTGAAGCTATGAAACGTGCCCGATGCTGGTCAAGCTCAAAATATTAATGACCTATAGTGTTTTAACTACTACTTTGTGAAGTGCTAATCAAATGTGTGAGCTCATTTTAAGTGACTTTGCAGAATATAACATCAAATGTTCGCCTAGATGAGGCTCTGAATCTCAAGTACTAGGTATGTGCTCCAATGGAAACAGTGAGCACGTGTGTATCTTTGTCATTCTTCTTTAAATGATCCTATATACTATCGGTCAGAGTCTCCACTATCACTCGTTGGTGAAACTGCCGAAATGACTAACAGCGAACTGATGCCAGCAGTGTTATGTAGCTGCCATCTGTCTTTATCTGTAAAAACTATACCCTGCTGTACTGTTTAAGCTTGTGTTAAACAATCTCGAATTTGAAAAAGAAACCATTTACTCACTTTTATCACCGTATTTACTGCGATGACTAACCCATCGTATATTAAACTGTTTTATGTTGTTGATTACTTTATTGAATGTTGCTGGGCTTTTTTTGCTCGTAAAGCCTAAAATACGTGGCTTTCTCGAAAAATCGATCAAATTCAAAACACTGCAGTGGTGATCTTTTGAACATTTGAACCACACAATACTGGCAATAAACAACTTGCGACTATGAAGATGACGTAAATATTAGAAATTTTATTCTGTTTACAAATATTTTCTAGTATGAATGAAGTATTCTTTGACTACTATGGCACATCAGCAACCGGCGGCGACATAATGTTTGCGCATTAATATCACGCCTTTTGTTAGAAGCATCCTTTGAGCGTCTCGTAGTCATTCACAGCAACCTGGGTTGCTTTTATAACCTGACTATTGAAACGTAAGTAAACAAGCTGTATTTCGGAAGTATTTGAGAATTTTTTCATGCTGGCCAATCATTAACTTAGCATGACTATGAAAGATAATGTAAATATTAGAAGTACATTCTGATTTACAAATGTGACCTACAACCATGGTGTATTGAATTGACACATTGCCAACATCAGGCTATTGGCGTATGTTTGCGTGAAATATCACATAGCTTTTGTTGAAACTTTGTCATTTTGATGGAGTCATTCTGTAACCTCATTTGCTTTATATTGACTATTAGTGCCAACTAAACAAACAAAATATTTGTTTTCTACGAAAAGTTGAGAAGCTTTAAATAATTTTAACAGAATAATCCACCAAAAAATAGAATGAACCTTTCTAATAAAGCTTTTAAAAAACATGCAAATATCGGGCTATAACGACAAAATTATTCAATAGCATCATTTTTGCAGACAACCCATGAGTTGACTACTGGCTTTATCGTGTATGTCTGAACAAACCAAAACTTACACTCAATACCTCTAATATGAATATTTCCGCGCTGAAAATAGCAGCTATGAACGTGTGAAATGGGTGGAATTTTTGCTTTCATTGGAATAGTGGCAAAAAATTTGAATTTGACCCTGCTTTTCACTAACGTTTTATTTATTCAGATATTTGTGAAGTGGTTGGTTCCTGCAGGGTCTGGAATGCCATAACCTGATCTCGTCTGCAGAAAAACCGTAGAGCAGCTTCACTAACAAAGTACAATCTTGAAATCAGAATACAGTTTGTAAATTTGAAACCGGAACCAAGCTGTGTTTGTTTTAGTGTTTATTATTGGCAGAGATTCAACGAGAGCTATGCTATTTTTCATCGTGAACGTGACCCGACGAGCTGTTATATTTTATAATCAGAACAGAGCCGGCTCGAAGTGGAGCAACATATTCTTAAGCGCGAAAATGACAGGCTGCGAGCTATATTCGACGATTGCAATGTTGGTGTATGGAAAATCTGTGTTGTGAATGAGAAGGTAACTAGATACGATATGATCTTCAAACTTCTCTTGTAGCTTTTCGTCGCTAAATATAATCTTTACTAAATGTTGATGATAGTCTGTGCTACCAACATATTCTGCTATTCAACAACCGACTGGAAATGTTCATGAAAGATGCTATGTTAAAATGTGTGTCCATAGATTTCAACAATTTTCTCAATGGAGAACTACGGCGTTGATGGTATTGTTATAATTCCTGCCCCGCACTTACCTTTTCCTCGGCTTTGCATGAATGTCTTCAATGGAAATTTTCATTATTTTTACAACAGATAAAAATGAACAAATTCGCCTTTGGAGAATTTTGCGAAATTTTCTGGAAATTGAAAACTGAAAGAGTGAGAAATTCCCAATTGCCAACGGCTTTGATGAATTGGTACCCGTGCAGTATTTTAACTGCAGACACCACTTGATTTGAGCTGTCTACTGCAATCTGTGGTGTCTGAATCATACATTGTCAAACTTCGTAGTTAAAAGATTCTTTGCGTAGTTATTTTTCTCAATCTTAAGTTTATGCATGTAAGTGATTGAAAATTGTGTCACTTATAATGAGACGAACTGCCAAAGACAATTTGACATCTGTCTTATATTACCATCTGGTATTTGTTGTTTTAATGCAACATTATAAATATTTTGAAGGTTGCGGTAGTCACAAGTGCGTTGGTAATCACTATTTATCTTCAAGTCTGTTACTAAGTGAGAGATCTTGAAGAAGCTAATTCTCAAGCATTCTGTCTTAAATTAGCCTTCGGCATTTTCAGAGAAAGGTACGAAGTTATATTGCAGCTCTCGAGGATTTATCTCCAACTGGGCAAATATCTTGCGTAACGAAGCTCGCCAATAACATTTTGGCGAAATAACTGCTGCGGCGGCGACCAAAGAATAACTATGTCATCGTGCAAAATATTTCATTGGTACCTGGCAATGACAGTGCTGATGCAGCTGTTAAGCTTGCCCTCAATCTTCCCCCTACCGCTTTTCCAAAAACCCTTTCTGACATCAAACCGCTTATCGCTTCCCTTGTTCGTGACTGCTGGCAAACCTCATGAGACTCCCAATTTGATAACAAACTCTACGTCACCCAGCCCACCATTCTGATCAAACCCACCATTCACAACCTCTCCAGTGTCGACAACGTCCACATTACCCGCCTTAGAATAGGTCACACCCATCTCACTCACTCCGACCTCCTTATTGGCTCCCCCACCCCTCTGCTACAATTGCCATTGCACCCTCATAGTCCATCACGTTCTCCTTGCTTGCCTCCTGTACAACCTTCCCAGAACTTTCCTCACTCCCCACAACTCAATAGCCGAGCTCTTCCAAAAAATCTTCCGGAAAAATTATCTCCTTCCTTCATCATACTTCCCTCATCATGCTTCCCTCTACAACCATATTTAGTTCTCCTCTCCCACCCTCTTTCTTGACGAGCTCGTTTTTGGCCAAAATGAGCTTGT
This sequence comes from Chiridota heheva, assembly GCA_020152595.1. Lineage (NCBI taxonomy): Eukaryota > Metazoa > Echinodermata > Holothuroidea > Apodida > Chiridotidae > Chiridota > Chiridota heheva. Next base: position 31,393 of record JAIGNY010002968.1, read on the forward strand.
CAAATTAGCGAGCTTGTCAAAGTGACGAGCTCGTCAAAGTGGCGAGCTCATCAAATATCCAGCAAAAATGTGCTCGTCAGAGAAACGGACTTGTCAGGGAAATAGGCTCATTACGGAAACGGGCTCATCAGGGAAACGAGCGTGTCACGAGCTCGTCAGGGAAGAGAGGGTGTCACGAGCTTGTCAGGGAAACGAGCTTGTCAGGTAAACGAGCTCACCAGGGAAATGAGCTCATTAGGGAAAAGAGCAGGTCATTACCTCGTCAGGGACACAAGCTCGCCACGAGCTTGTTTGGGAACGAGCTTGTCAAGGAAACGAACTCGTCGGGGAAATGAGCTCATCAGGGAAAAGATCGTGTCATGAGTTCTTCAGGGACACAAGCTCGTCTGAGAAATAAGCTTGCCGAGAACTCATCAGGGAAATAAGCTCGCCACGAGCTCGTCAGGTAAACAAACTCGCTGAGAGCTCATCAGGGAAATGAGATGGCAAATTCGAAAGTATGAATATTGTATATTCCATGTCCAACATAAAAAAGTAAGTTTCTTCCAAATGGCAAAATGAATTGTATTCTTATTGGCAGAATCTGTTCGTGCTGAAAGCGAAAACATCATCATCACTTCTTGTGACTCACATACTTTTGCAAAAAGAATATCTTTCCCAAATACCTATTTTGAATCGCTCTGTAGGTTTACTCTGGAAAAAAGCACAAAGGAAATATACACACAAAACTCTATAGGCTCAAAATGAAGGCCTTCTGTCTCTCAATATAGGGTCAATACTAAATACAAAATAAGGTCAATGATAATATATTTTTGAACTTATTCACTTCATTATTAAAACTTTGATCATTCATTAAACACTGCTTTTAATATATTATAAGATATTTTTGCACAAATAAAACGTTTTTTTTTTCCAAAACATATTTTGATGGCAATAATTCTTAAAGTTTTACTGTCAATTTTTTGCACTGTGCCTGTATACATTTTCCTTCTATATGAAGGAGGCAAAATCACTTCAAAATGCAAGTAGGCCCCAAAATTGGCCTCTGCATGAGGAACCCTCTATTCAACATGTCAACATCTTTTAAACCATTTTTGAACTTAAGATATTCAAAACTTTGCTACACAACCACTGCTTAAAATACCCTACATGTAGCTAACAGATCATGAATCATTCAAGTTGATCACCAGCCCTTTGTTAAAGTATTGCAATCAGTAAATACATTCATTAAACTACTGTATTTCTAAATCCACCAAACTCTATGCCCTCATCATATTCCATCTTTGAAGCACATCAGTCCACTGCATTGTGGGTCCTAGTGTTAATAAATTTGAACAGTTTCTTACAAAATAGACAATCTTCCCTAAAATTATTTAAATAAAAATGGCAATCATTAAAACATGATGAAGACAATTCTTGTGAATAGTCTTAACAACTCTATAATTGAAAATTAAAAGAATGAAATATCACTTAAATGTAGGCCTACTTAAAATCCTCCATCTTGCTTGAAGAGGAATCTAAACTAAACTGCCCTTTTCAAATTAACAAACTAATCTCCAATGGAAGTATGCAATTGTTTGTAATATCATTATCATTCTGTTGCAACTCCCTGCTCAGAGGCTGGCCATGGAGATGCAAGGTCGATTTTAACATGGATGATCAAATAAGGGTATTTCAGAATGTTAAAAGCTACAAAAATATTAAGCTACAAGTAAAAGTCTGTGAACTGTTCATCCAGGAATTTAAGAGGCCATGCATGGTCCATTGCACAGTGCATAGAGGCATGAAAATGGATCCAGTTTCTGAAACTTTGAAAGGTCCTTTATAGTCGGTTATATTGGTCGGTTATATTGGTCGGTTATATTGGTCGGTTATATTGGTCGGTTACATTGGTCGGTTACATTGGTCGGTTACATTGGTCGGTTACATTGGTCGGTTACATTGGTCGGTTACATTGGTCGGTTACATTGGTCGGTTACATTGGTCGGTTATATTGGTCGGTTACATTGGTCGGTTACATTGGTCGGTTACATTGGTCAATTATATTGGTCGGTTATATTGGTCGGTTATATTGGTCGGTTATATTGGTCGGTTATATTGGTCGGTTACATTGGTCGGTTACATTGGTCGGTTACATTGGTCGGTTACATTGGTCGGTTACATTGGTCGGTTATATTGGCCGGTTACATTGGCCGGTTACATTGGTCGGTTACATTGGTCGGTTACATTGGTCGGTTATATTGGTCGGTTATATTGGTCGGTTATATTGGTCGGTTACACTGGTCGGTTACATTGGTCGGTTACATTGGTCGGTTACATTGGTCGGTTACATTGGTCGGTTATATTGGTCGGTTACATTGGTCGGTTACATTGGTCGGTTACATTGGTCGGTTACATTGGCCGGTTACATTGGCCGGTTACATTGGCCGGTTACATTGGCCGGTTACATTGACCGGTTACATTGGCCGGTTACATTGGTCGGTTACATTGGTCGGTTACATTGGTCGGTTATATTGGTCGGTTATATTGGTCGGTTATATTGGTCGGTTACATTGGTCGGTTACATTGGTCGTTACATTGGTCGGTTACATTGGTCGCTATATTGGTCGTTACATTGGTCGGTTATATTGGTCGGTTACATTGGTCGGGTTACATTAGTCGGTTATATTGGTCGGTTACATTGGTCGGTTACATTGGTCGGTTACATTGGTCAATTATATTGGTCGGTTATATTGGTCGTTACATTGGTCGGTTACATTGGTCGCTACATTGGTCGGTTACATTGGTCGGTTACATTGGTCGTTACATTGGTCGGTTACATTGGTCGGTTACATTGGTCGGTTACATTGGTCGGTTACATTGGTCGGTTACATTGGTCGTTACATTGGTCGGTTACATTGGTCGGTTATATTGGTCGGTTATATTGGTCGGTTATATTGGTCGGTTATATTGGTTCGGTTATATTGGTCGGTTATATTGGTCGGTTACATTGGTCGGTTACATTGGTCGGTTACATTGGTCGGTTACATTGGTCGGTTACATTGGTCGGTTACATTGGTCGGTTACATTGGTCGGTTACATTGGTCGGTTACATTGGTCGGTTACATTGGTCGGTTACATTGGTCGGTTATATTGGTCGGTTACATTGGTCGGTTACATTGGTCGGTTACATTGGTCGGTTACATTGGTCGGTTACATTGGTCGGTTACATTGGTCGGTTATATTGGTCGCTTACATTGGTCGCTTACATTGGTCGGTTACATTGGTCGGTTACATTGGTCGGTTACATTGGTCGGTTACATTGGTCGGTTACATTGGTCGGTTACATTGGTCGGTTATATTGGTCGGTTACATTGGTCGGTTACATTGGTCGGTTATATTGGTCGGTTATATTGGTCGGTTATATTGGTCGGTTATATTGGTCGGTTACATTGGTCGGTTACATTGGTCGGTTACATTGGTCGGCTATATTGGTCGGTTACATTGGTCGGTTATATTGGTCGGTTATATTGGTCGGTTACGTTGGTCGGTTATGTTGGTCGGTTATGTTGGTCGGTTACATTGGTCGGTTACATTGGTCGGTTACATTGGCCGGTTACATTGGCCGGTTACATTGGCCGGTTACTTTGGTCGGTTACATTGGTCGGTTACATTGGTCGGTTATATTGGTCGGTTATATTGGTCGGTTATATTGGTCGGTTACATTGGTCGGTTACATTGGTCGGTTACATTGGTCGGTTACATTGGTCGGTTACATTGGTCGGTTACATTGGTCGGTTACATTGGTCGGTTATATTGGTCGGTTATATTGGTCGGTTACATTGGTCGGTTATATTGGTCGGTTATATTGGTCGGTTACATTGGTCGGTTATATTGGTCGGTTATATTGGTCGGTTACATTGGTCGGTTATATTGGTCGGTTATATTGGTCGGTTATATTGGTCGGTTATATTGGTCGGTTATATTGGTCGGTTATATTGGTCGGTTATATTGGTCGGTTATATTGGTCGGTTATATTGGTCGGTTATATTGGTCGGTTACATTGGTCGGTTATATTGGTCGGTTACATTAGTCGGTTATATTGGTCGGTTATATTAATGATGTTAATAAAGGACAAAAAAGTGCAAATAAAATATTTTGATAGTGATGCAAGGTGGTGGCAGAGGGACTGAGGAGGGGGGGGGGGCAGTCCAGTGAACCTTTCTGAGAGGGCGCCGAGTGCTCAAAATTGTCGTGAAGGATTATTTGTAGGCCCTGGGAAAATTTAGGTGTTGATCAATAACTTCTTCTTATGTACTATTTTTTTCAATTTCCAAACAATCTTCTTCAATTTCTGGGAATTCTCCTTAAATATTCAAGAAATTTCCTTTACAAAAATTTTCTTCAATTCTAGGGAAGTTTTCTTCTTCAATTTTCAGAAAAATTCCATCATTTTTGAAAATTTCCTTTATTTTAGTGAAAATTTGCTTCCATTTTCATAAAATTTACATCATTTTGCAGATATTTTCTTCAATATTCAAGAAATTGTCTTTAATTTGGGGAAAGTTCCTTTATTTTGGGAATTTCTCTTTTTTGTGAAATTTCCTTCATTTTGGGAAACTTTTCTGTAATATTTAGAAAGTTTGTTGTCAATTTTTGGGAAATTTCCTTAATTTTTGTAAAGTTTCTTTCAATATCGAGAAAATTAAACACATATTTATGAAATTTCATTCATTTTGGAGTATTTTATTCAATATTGAAAAATTCTTCAATTTTCGGAAAATTTCAATTTCAATTTTTAGAATTTTTTTCTCTCCAATTTTGGTGAAGTTTCCTTCCATCGGCATTTTGGGTAATTTTTCTTCAATTTTTCTTCAATTTCCTTCAGTTTGGAGATATTTTGTTCAATATTTAGGAAGTTTTCTTCAATGTTTGTGAAATTTCCTTCATTTTGGAGATATTTTCTTCAATATTTAGGAAGTTTTTTTTAATTTTTTGGGAAATTTCCTTCATTCTACAGAAGTTTCCTTCATTTGGAGGACATTTTAAACGATGCCATATAAACAGTGCATGCCAATTTAGATCTATGTGCACGTTTTACTTAAGAGCATTTTTATTTGGGAAGGGGGCGCCAAAATGTCCTTGCCCCCCAGTGCAACATGACCCACCACGCCACTGATGCAAGTAATAAATTGAGTGTAAAGTGATGAACAAAGAGATAGGAGCGACAGCCAATAAAAATAATAGTAAAAATATTGAAAATATAATCTTGATCTCATATTACATAGGCCTATATGGTCAGTGTAAAATTATGGAAATAACTGAAAATAACAGAGGTAAACATACCTAACAATGTAGGGAGTAATTGCTTAGTTCCTGTATTTGCGTCTCTTGTCATATGTCAATAGGATTAAAGGTCGGGGGGTAAATATGATCACGCAAATGTAATATAAGAGTACAAGCTAATTCCAGAGAGCTATCAGTTTAGATAATGACAGTTACCTGCTAATATCTTATTGATTTCTTGTTCACATTTGTTTGTGTCAGGTATAAATTAAATGTTATTGTTAATTTCCATTAAAATTTGCAACGAACAAACCATAGTCCTACAGGTAAGCTTTGCTTCCAGCAGTCTAACAGACTCGTAGCTTGGGCTAGCTTGCAAACTCCCATGTTGGCTTACATAAACATAATCAACCTAACAAAAAAATTATGTTAGCTTGTGCAAGCTTACTTAAATTTTGACGTACTTGTCAATATCAAAACTGTTTTGGAAATAGGCTTGTTTCTATATGACGATGATTGAGCTCTTCTATTCAACAATATTTTGACGAGCTTTGTTTTGACAAGCTCGCCACGAGTTTGTCTAAGCTTCGACAAGCTAAGCTCTAAGTATTGACGAGCTTCTAAGTTTTGACAAGCTTGCCACGAGTTTGTCTAGGTTTTGATGAGCTCACCACAAGTTGTCTAAGTATTGACAAGCTCGCCTGAATTTTGTGAGCCCACGCATGCTCTTAAGTATTGACAAGCCTCACCAAGAGCTTGTCTAAGTTTTGACGACACAAGTTCGTCTAAGCATTGACGAGCTCCTCTAAGCTTTGACAAGCTCGCCACGAGTTTGTCTCTCGCGACAAGCTCACGTCTAACATTGACGAGCTCGTCTAAGTTTTGACAAGCTTGCCACGAGTTTGTCTAGGTTTTGATGAGCTCACCACAAGTTGTCTTTTGACAAGCTCGCCTGAATTTTGACGAGCCCGTTCACGTTCTTGTAGTATTGACAAGCTCACCAAGAGCTTGTCTAAGTTTTGACGAGCTTGCGACAAGTTCGTCTAAGTATTGACGAGCTCCTCTAAGCTTTGACAAGCTCGCCACGAGTTTGTCTAAGCTCCAACAAGCTCGTCTAAGTATTGACGAGCTCGTCTAAGTTTTGACAAGCTTGCCACGAGTTTGTCTAGGTTTTGATGAGCTCACCACAAGTTCGTCTAAGTATTGACAAGCTCGCCTGAATTTTGACGAGCCCGTTACGTTCTTGTAAGTATTGACGAGCTTACCAAGAGCTTGTCTAAGTTTTGACGAGCTTGCGATGAGTTCCTTTAAGTATTGCCGAGCTTGTGATGAACTCGTCTAAGTATTGGCTAGCTTGCAACAAGCCTGTCTAAGTTTTGATGATCTCGTCGGAAGCTCATTTTTCTGTAAGGGGAGCCCCCGTCCTTGCTAATCATTTGCATTGAATTATGTGTATAATTAAAAAGATGTTCTCTTGCACCCCTTCCCCCTCCCCCTTCCCGTCTAGTCATGTTTTTCCTCTCCAACTAAAATCTCTTACAGTGGCATATGCACACATTAGGATATGTTGCGGTGCAGCATTTGAGAACAGTTCATAAACAACATTTTCATTTGATTGTACATGCAAACAGCAGTCAGTGCTAACACATTAATACATGGCATAGTGCATGGTCTTATAAGACTAACTTGTCCAGTCCAGCTGGAGTGTGGGAGAGAGAGAGGGGAAGAGGGGGGACTGTCTATAACATTCTACGGCTGCATTCCTTGGAAACCTGGATCAGTGGGCAAACTCCGTATGAGCATTAGCAACATTCCACGATAATCATTATGGAAGGGGTATATATATATGTGCCACCCGAGCAGATGCCTTTTTTGCACCATTTTCGTAGTGCAGGTGTTTTTCTTTAGCTTTAACAAAACTACTAAAAACTGAAAACAATAGTCTTTTTTCAACATTTTGATAATAATGATAATCATTCATCCGGGGAGGGGGAGGGGGGGGTGCGGAACCACTTTTCAGCATTTTGATAATAATCATTCATCCGGGAAGGGGAGGGGGGGGGGATGGAACCACTTCCATATGTGAGGTGTATATATATGTGCCGTGGTGGGGGGCGGAACCACTTCCATATGTAAGGTATATATATATGTGCCGTCCAAGCAGGTGCATTCTTTTGCACCATTTTTATAATGCAGATCCCAAAAATTGTGGTTGAATTTCGTTGAATACTCATACTGCAGATATCAAAATTGACTTCTGTCAGTAACTGCGGGTATCAAAATTAGATAATTTCATACTGCAGTTACCAAAAAATTTGTCATACTGCGCGTATGTTTTTCGTTTAATGAGCTACACACCCCTACCACTTTTAGTATGAAGTTTCTCCCCCTTTCCGGGATTCATCTGAGCGATACTTTTTTGTTTAAATTACATCACACATATGTCCATCTAAGGCCTTCTGCTACAATGCAGTAACATTTCCCCTCACTGATTGTATTCATGTTTATCTCTCTTCAGAATGGTGCATGGCTCGATATGCGAAAGCAAGAGAGTGTTTGGTGAGTTACAGCATTTTTGCTTTTACCAATATTTAATTTATTACATGTATAGATATTCTAGTCTCACATACAGTACTTACTAGAAGGTTCGTGTATATGTTGAGTCTTATCATGGTTTATTCAAACCAAAATAAAATGCACTGAACGAAATATTTATTGAAAGATAGAATGTAAAATTATTTCTTAAATTTCTTAATGGACATCATGTCAATACTCAATAAATCTTATCATCATTTCAGTTTGCCATTTTGGTCTGCTGTTATGGCTCATTCCACAGCTACACTTATCCATGGGAGCACATGTATGCAATAATACACGGATGCTTATTTACAGTACTAAGATATCGGTATTATGTTTTAGAACCATTTTATCAATATCATGAAATATTATATTAGTGTAAAAAATTATGATAAATTGCCTGTAAAAGCCTAGACACAGCTACAAAAAAAATAATTTTCTCGTCAAATCGCGTAAATCTGGTAAATCAACCAAAAATTAGTTTTGTATAAATTTGTGTTATATACGAAAGGGAATATGTAGGACACAAATCTCAATCAAATTCATTGTTTTTGTCCTGGATTAATTTATGATATTATGGGAACATATTTTGTATTAGCTACTCCCCTAAATGTGTGGATGAAGAACAATGAAAGATCTGCATTCTGCCGATTCATATACTGTACATCAAAATTTAGCATAGTAAATTTCACCTCAAATAGTGGTTAAAAATGCACAGAGCTGGTAATAAATTGCCTTTTTCATATAATAACTTTAACAAATAAATGCGTTTTTTTCAAAATGGGGCTAAAATGTTGTTTTTCCATCCCCATTAATCTTTAATGACAATAATTACATAATGAAAATATATCATATTAATATGACATAAAAATAACTATCAAAATTGACAATGAATATCATGCTTATGGGGAATTTAAGAATGATACAAAAACTTCAGATTTGCTTTGCGTGGAAGTTGTACTGAATCTGTCACGGTAAAAGATGGTGCAATGAATGTTCTTGATCCTCATCGTAATATGTATCTTTGTTTCTTATAATGGTCGATGACACTCAATGCAAAGGACTTGGAACAGTGGAAACCCTATTTCCTTTAGCAACTGGGAGAATAATGGGGACTATGAATGTGCTAGTAAGTATTATTTAATTTTGTTTTCTTTTGTGTGGTATGTGAATGTTCATTACTGTAAATCTATCACAAAATAGGGTGTTATTTTTAGTGACAGAAACTTGCAGTAGACCATCTCATTAAAACATAAGGCAATTATATCATTGTCACTTCCTTTGACATTTTAAAAATCACAACCGTGAAGGGACGTATTCCAAATACTACTTTATCTGTTCCTTGAATTTGAAAGCTTTCAAGCGCTTGATTTCTAAAAACGACTGATATCGTGAAACTAATCAGCAGAAGGTAGCATCACATTCTTCTTTTCTTGTTATTTGTTTCTCAGCTAATAACTGTCAAACATGAAATTACATTGAAGCCACAAGTCTTGTAAAGCAATGTTGGTTATCTGAAACACTTTGTGAATATTTCATGAACATAAGAAATAATTCATTTGATCCAATAGAGAGATGAAGTTCCTTCTGTTGACAATTACTGAAGAATATAGTCTAATCACTGAGGTGCATATCTTATCAGATTGACATAAATATATAAAACCTGATAAAGTTTTTCTGCTATAGATGTACTATATTTAATCTAAGTAAAGCATGTAAACAATGATCTTTGATATTCGAGAGGTGCCTGTCCACCTCTCATGATGCCCTCTTATTCCAAACATATTCCATTTAGGTTGTACTATATAACCTTTCATTCAATGTCATTATGATTCTCCATTTTCGGTATCATCTAGTAACTATAGTGTAGAAAATCCTATTTGCCAACAAGATTAATGGAAACAAAGAAAATGCACGTTATATTTTAATTCCTATTTTAGAAATACTATTTTAGCTACTACATCTGATACCCTTTTCAGAGTTGTAATTCATTCATATTTGTTCAAATCAAGTCAAGTCACAAGTCACTTTTTGGCAAGTCAAGTCGCAAGTCACAATTCTTCAAGTAAATTCAAGTCACAGGTCAAACTTTCAAATTAAAGGCGTAACTATATCCTGTTATGGTATAATGTAATTGTATAAAAGTATACAACAATTGAAAGAAAGACAAATTTACCTTGATTAAAAATTAAAGTATATTTACCACTCTATGTTTGTTCTGTGTGCACTGTGTGTAAGCTTCAGTACTCTGTTTTTACCAGTTTGTTTGCCATAAAAAGATTTCAGTCCTTGGTGGTTGGTATGTGGTGGATTGTTTTTGACTTCACGATCATCCAGTGTTGAAAGAATATATATATGTATGTATGTATGTATGTATGTATGTATGTATGTATGTATGTATGTGTATGTATGTATGTATGTATGCATGCACGTATGTATGTATGTATGTATGTATGTATGTATGTATGTGTGTCAGTATGTATGTGTGTATGGGTGGGTGTATGTATGTATGTATGTATGTGTGTATATGTGTGTGTGTATGTATGTATGTATGTATGTGTGTCAGTGTGTATGTATGTATGTGTGTATGTGTGGGTGTATGTATGTATGTATGTATGTATGTATGGGTGTGTGTGTATGTATGTATGTATGTATGTATGTAATAATAATAATAAAGTACTTATACAGCGCCATTACTAAAAAGATATTCTATCGCTTTCCAATCAAGATGTAAAATAATAAAACACACTGAGAAACTGCCAAAAGAACCAAAGAAGAATCAAATTTAAAAAAAAATAATTAAAGGCCAGCTTGAAAAGGTGAGTTTTTAGGTTGCGTTTGAATGAGAAAAATGATGAATTAGACTTTACTGAATCAGGCAGGTCGTTCCATAGTTTGGGACCGATGGAACAAAATGCACGAGAACCGAACGAAGTATGAGTACGGGGTAGAGAAAGAGGAGGATTACATGAGCTGCGTGTATATGTATGTATGTATGTATGTGTGTATGTATGTATGTATGTATGTATGTATGTATGTATTTATGTATGTGTGTGTATCTGTAACAGCAAGCTTGTTAACACGATATCTCAACAACAATATACTGGATTCATGTCATTATGGTACACAGATAGTCCATGATATGTACAGTACAGTAGATGTGCACTATTGTTTTTGGTGGTGATGTCTTGCATATTAATGAGTAGGCAGGGCTTTATGTTAAAATCTTGAAATGCTTTTATTTGAACAATCACACGCCTGTTTTGTTTCATATTTGGTTAGATTCTGATTTTATCTCGTGTGTACATTACGTGTTCACAGAATAAAAACATTGAATTTCATTAACATGTGTAGTGGTCAGGGCTTAATAAGATTTTGATGAAAAGAGCTTGTAAACATGAGATCTAAAGAATGATAAATTGGATTCATGTCATATGTGGTACATAGATCTATATCCATATATGTGCCCTATGGGTTTTGGTGGTGATGTCGTGCATATCAATGAGTAGGTGGAGCTTAATGTAAAAATCTTCAAATACTTATATTATAACAACTACACGCTCAGTATATTTATGTTGTTAGCTAGTGTATACATATTCATGTGTAAAATTATTAAATATCATTAATATACATGGTGGGCGGGGCTAAGTACGGTTTTCCTGAAAAGAGCTTGTTAAGAGTAACTCAAGGACAATACATTGGATACAGGACATAATGTTGTACACAGATAGCCCATTGTCTGCTTGTGTGCCCTATTGTTTTGGTGCTGTCATGCATATTACTGGGGGTTGGGAGGGGGGGCTTAATATAAGATAAAACAATCTTGAAAAAGTGATCAATTTATAGAAACCATGTCTGTTTGCATCATACTTGCATCAGGGAGTTGTTAACAACTCCCTGCTTGCATGTTATTTGTCAGTTATTGTGTACATGCTTATGTTGTTAACAGGTTATATCACTAATATGGTGCCTCAATGTGAAAATGCTATGCAAAAACTTGTAAACACATCGCACACCTGTCATATGTGGTACACTGTAGGTGAGGTAAGGTCTGCATATGTGACCTATTGGTGTGGTAGTGATGTCATGTGGGGCTTTTGTGGTGATGTCATGTGGGGCTTTTGTGGTGCTGTCAGATAGGGCTTTTGGGCTTCTGGTTGCTAGATAACTTGACTGGTAGTGCTGTGGTTTTCATTGAATGGTGCGATATAAAAGCACGTTGTGTGTATGTATACTACAGACTGCTGGTCATGCATTTGGTTCTTACCATTGGAAGTGAGGGTCGGAATGATGAAATTTTTGTTCATAGCTCACAAAAGGATCTCCATGGCTGAATGGTCAATGAGTGCCTTACGGCTGAAGCATGTCAGGTGGGTCAGTGCTTTCCAACTGCTTCAAAAAACGGCTATGGCAGTACTGAACAGACTTACCTTGCAATCTGGTATATTTTGTTTTGCAAAGAAAGTTGGTTGTATCTTAATTAGTTTGATATTAAGAAGTTACGGGTGTTTGCTAAAATTTGGCTTATTCATAATTGTATGACTTTGTCCCCTCCCCTCTCACATTTTGAGTAAGCAGATCCTGCCCCTGGCTGTAATATTCACAAAATGATGAATCATTTGGAGGAAAAGAAAATTCAGATCTGAAATATTGCTGTAACATTTTAAATAGCATAAATCCTAAATACTTTAACATGTCTCAGCAATAGAAGGAACCCTGGGGATCCCTACACTTAATAGGAACCCTGGAAATCCCTACACTTAATAGGAACAATATGGATCCCTACGCTTAGTAGGAACAGGGAGTTGTTAAGATAGGAACTATGGGGATCCCTACACTTAATTCAGCATTAAAATAATGTAGTTTGTCAGAAGTTGATGAAGAACACATTTAAGTAAACAGTATTTGTGTGTCTTAATATTATTGGCACATTTACCTCTGACTGTCGTGGTGCCGTTAAACAACAAACCAAACCTCAATATTAACCTGTAACATGAATACCTTGTAGTGATGTGAGAAGAGATTGTATAATTTACTTATCTCATTGGCCCACTGTCTGTTTGTCTCTTAACTGGTTTGTTTGCTTAGTCTGGTATCAGTATCCTAGGGGTAAAGGTGAAAGGCTTTAATTACAAGTGTTTGCATAGTGAAATGTAAAACATACTTGTATGTTTTGTTTTGTTGACAAATTGTAGCAATATTTTGGCTTGTGCTGAACAAAAAGTAAGTTGAAGAATATAGGTCATATTTCCAACAGACGGATCAAGGTTACTACCCCTATTCTCACCATACGTGCCATGCAAAGTTTTACTAATGGAGCCACAGACAGGAAAGTGCAGAATTTTTAATAATTGAATGAAACGCTGATAAATATTTAAACTCCTGTTCGATTGTTGAAGGTCACTGTACATAGTTCATTGTTTGCTTGCACGAGCTCACTGTTAGCTTACGAGTTGGTTGTAGCTTGTACGAGTTGATTGTTACCTTCAGCATTGGCAAGGTCATTAATCCTGTCACGCCTTGATTATTGCAACAGTCTGCTTGTAGGTGCGTCACATGAGAACATCAAACGATTGCAGAGGATACAAAACAAAGCTGCACGTATTGTCACTAAAACATCAAAACGTGACAGTATTACAGCGGCGTTAAAGCTTTTGCACTGGCTACCATTGAAGCTAGAATCGAGTATAAAATATTGTGTTTAGCCTACCAGTGTATAGACGGATCAGCACCAGAATACCTCTGTGAGCTTCTCTCCATCTATCAGCCAAAAAGGTGTCTCAGGTCTAGTGACAAGCAATTGCTGGATATACCAAAGTGGAAACTAAAATCTTTTGGGTACAGGTCTTTCACAGTGGCAGCCGCCAGAAAATGGAATGATATTCCGAAATCCATGAAAGACATTAAATTTTTGAATACGTTTAAATCTCAGCTCAAAACATATTTGTTTAAGAAGTATTTTTTATTTTTATTATAATTTAATTTAATCATTTATTTACATTAACCTATCATTTGTATTGTATAAGCGCTTTGAGCATACTCCACAGTGTGGATTAAGCGCTATATAAATGTTCCTATTATTATTATTTACCTTGTATGAGTTCACTGTTAGCTTGTGAGTTCGCTGTTAGCTTGTACGAGGTGGTTGTTAGCTTGTACAAGTTGGTTATTAGCTTGTACAAGTTCACTTTTAGCTTGTATGAGTTCACTGTTAGCTTGTACGAGTTCACTGTTAGCTTGTACGAGTTCACTTTTCGCGTGTACGAGCTGGTTGTTAGCTTGTATGAGTTCGCTGTTAGCTTGTATGAGTTGGATGTTAGCTTGTATGAGCTGGATGTTAGCTTGTATGAGTTCACTGTTACCTTGCACAAGTTCACTTTTAGCTTATGAGTTTGCAGTTAGCTTGTACGAGCTGGTTTTTTATAGCTTGTATGAGTTGGTTATTAGCTTGTACAAGTTCACTTTTAGCTTGTATGAGTTCACTGATAGCTTGTACAAGTTCACTGTTAGCTTGTACGAGTTCACTTTTAGCGTGTACGAGCTGGTACATGTAGCTTGTAAGAATTCGCTGTTAGCTTGTATGAGTTGGTTGTTAGCTTGTATGAGCTGGATGTTAGCTTGTATGAGTTCACTGTTACCTTGCACAAGTTCACTTTTAGCTTATGAATTTGCTGTCAGCTTGTACGAACTAGTTGTTAACTTGTACAAGCTGGTTGTATGAGTTCACTTTTAGCTTGTATGAGTTCACTTTTAGCTTGTATGAGTTCACTGTTAGCTTCTATGAGTTCAATGTTAGCTTGTATGAGTTCACTGTTAGCTTGTATGAGTTCACTTTTAGCTTGTATGAGTTCACTGTTAGCTTGTATGAGTTCACTTTTAGCTTGTATGAGTTCACTGTTAGCTTATACGAGTTCACTGTTAACTTGCACGAGTTCACTTTTAGCTTGTGAGTTTGCTGTTAGCTTGTACGAGCTGGTTGTTAGCTTGTACGAGCTGGTTGTTAGCTTGTACGAGCTGGTTAGCTAGTACGAGTTCACTTTTAGCTTGTATGAGTTCACTGTTATGAGTTCACTTTTAACTTGTGAGTTCGCTTTTAGCTTGTATGAATTCTCTCTTAACTAAGCTTATATAACTTTGCTGCCCCTTTGCCCTTTTCGTTTTGCAACCCTGAATATCGATAATAAATCTGATTTCTTGAACAGCAATAAGAAGTAACATTTCCTAACTTCACATTTTCCATAACCAAGAAAATAATTTGAGCCATTTATGTACACTACTATATATGCTTAGTAGTATCCAAGCAATGTAAGGGGTCAAAGCATAATCTGCATGCATTACTAAAAACCCTTCAAAATGATGATTTTATCGTTTTTTTATTTGAACCTTATCACTGCCCTGTTTAATGAACTCATGTTCATCATTATCAGGTGATCGCATCAGAGACAATGCATTCAGTGACAGGCAGTGAACTGCCAAGTGCAAAAGTCATCATCTGCTTTGAGCACACTACTATAAAGCAATTAGTAGGTAATTATAAATTGATTGAAGACGATTGTTAAACTAATAACCTGGACTGCATTGTTTGTGCATAGATACAAAGTCATATATTGCTACATGCTAGTACAGCCATTAAGAATCTAAGGAAAAACATGAAATTGACAAGAAAATCTCACCTCATTATGTGAAATTAATAATTTTACAGTTTTGAAAGATTTTTAGGTGATAAGGCAAATGTTTCAGGTTTGAATGGGAAGACAACACTATGCTCTCTGTCCACAATTGACCGCTAACATTTGTGGGATGGGTACCTGAAGGCCCACACTATGCTCTCTGTCCATAATTGACCGCTAACATTTATGGGATGGGTACCTGAAGGACCACACTATGCTCTCTGTCCATAATTGACCGCTAACATTTGTGGGATGGGTACCTGAAGGCCCACACTATGCTCTCTGTCCATAATTGACTGCTAACATTTGTGGGACGGGTACCTGAAGGCCCACACTATGCTCTCTGTCCATAATTGACCGCTAACATTTGTGGGATGGGTACCTGAAGGCCCACACTATGCTCTCTGTCCATAATTGACCGCTAACATTTGTAGGATGGGTACCTGAAGGACCACACTATGCTCTCTGTCCACAATTGATCGCTAACATTTGTGGGATGGGTACCTGAAGGCCCACACTATGCTCTCTGTCCATAATTGACCGCTAACATTTGTGGGATGGGTACCTGAAGGACCACACTATGCTCTCTGTCCATA
>JAIGNY010002968.1:50000-54746 GCA_020152595.1 Chiridota heheva
ATTTTGTATGCATTGTATCCCACCCTAATGTATATCCAGGGCCTTTTTAAAAAGAAAGGTAAAACTGGTTATTTGAACTGGCCCACCAGGATAACGGGACATTTTCGGTGGGACTGTTCGTCTATGATTGTTGTAATGATGAAAGTAAAGCACATAAATATAAGTAAAAATAAGTAAAGAAATAAAAAAACAAATAATTGGAAAAAATAATTTTCAAATCGAAAAGAAAGAAGCTGAAAATGTGAAAGATGACAAAGAAATTTGAGTAAATCTCATTTAACCATGGTGGTACAGTAGGTAAATCTCACAGGCACGGTACACTGTAAAAAAATAGGATAGCTTACCCCAAAAAGTGGGTGCAACCAGGCTGCCACCACTTTTTGGTGTAACCTATCTGTTCCCCACATGGAGAAACATCTATTTCCTTACATAATGGTGTAAACATTTCCTGTAAAAGTTTAAGGTGGGATTATCTTTCCTCTCAAAGTGGGGTTATCTTTCCTCTGAAAGTGGGGTTTAATATCTTTCCTCTCAAAGTGAGGTTATCTTTCCTCTCAAAGTGGGGTTATCTATCCTCTCAAAGTGGGGTTATCTTTTCTCTCAAAGTGGGGTTGTCTTTCCTCTCATAGTGGGATTATCTTTCCTTTCACAGTGGGGTTATCTTTTCTCTCACAGTGGGGTTATCTTTCCTCTCAAAGTAGGATTGTGTCTTTCCTCTCATAGTGGAATTATTGGTTATCTTTCCTCTCAATGTGGGAATACCTTTCCTCTCAACGTGGGATTAGTTTTCCACTCATGGTGGTTACTTTTCCTCATTTTCAAGGGAATAGATTGGTTACACCATTTATAGGGGAATTCAGAATAAAATCAGGGAAATGTTTCCTCCATTTTAGCCTGTAGCATATACTACAAAAGAGAAAAAATGGAAAAGAAATATTTGTCTGTCATTTCACAAACAATTTATTTTGTTTAAATGCTTTTTACTTTCTCTGGTGTGAAATGGAATATTCCCTCAAATGTTCATGTTCGTTTATATAATAGAGGAATACTAAAGAAAGAAATTTGTGGAAAACAGCATGTTTATTTATTAGAAGTTACCGCATTTCACCAATGTGTTGAACAGTGACAGATGCAGCAAACTGTGCTGTCATAATTGCTCATCTAGACAATTTCTTATGTATTTCTTCAATTATTCTCTTATTAAGAATATTTGGTCTATCTACAGATGCACAAAGCATATTCCTTTAAAGTGCATGTCATACCTCATCTTGATAATAATGAGTTTTCACATAAAGACATGACAAATGTCTTGGATCTGTAAGTATGACTTCACACTGTATACTGCACTGGTAACTTCTCAGTACACTGGTGAAATTCTTTGAATTGCAATAACTACTAAACACTTTTGTTCTTTATTAGTATTCGATGATATTAAGATGAACATGAAAATTCACAGAAATATTCCGTTCAGCATGCTGTATTCTGTTCCATACATACATCAAATGTTATAAAAGAGATCTGTTTAATAATCAAATCAAAGAAAGAACATGTATTAAAATAACAACTGGAAAATGTACCTAGAAAATGTCAAAATCAATTTAGTCACTTATTTTGAAGAAAACTTATCTGATCTGGTTTTCAAATTTGAGCAAAGATTCAAAATTATTATACAAACCTTGTACAGTTTAGAAGTTTATCATTGTTATGCTGGTTAAAAGGGGAACATACAGTTGACCTTAATTTGATCAAAACCAAGAGGAAAAGACCCTCCGTGAATATGCAAAACATCTTCCTAAATCCTAATACAGCCTTCTCAGCACCTATTATGAAGTTCGTCATAAACTGATAAAAGAACATTCCCAAACTAGAAGAATTTTGGTATCTTCCTGAGACTTGCAAAAATAACAACAGAGTCATCTGTACAAGTTTAAGCCATGAATTTGATTCAACTATGAGAAACATACTGTGATGGTTTGGCATTTAGTAAGAATACATGTATGAATGTTTAACAAAGAATAGATGACGGCCCTTTCAATACGTGAAATTCTGCTTCCAGAAGCAGAGTGTCGGTGATTGGTAACTTGGAGAGTATGCTTTAAACATTTTCAGAATGATTCAAACGTTGTCAAGCAATTCATAGGAATGGGTACATCATTATATGAAATAAGCCACATGTATTTAAATCAAACATGCAAATTAATTTTACTGCAGATAGAACTTTTTGAAATTTTGTAACCTGTGCTTATAATCTCTGGGGGTTATTTGTATTAATGCCGAGAACAGAGATCGCGTTAACGACAAATTTGTCGTATATTACGCCATGGCTGAAATTTCTTACGACACAGGTTGTACCTGCGTCGTAAGATTTAGATATGGCATGTGGAATTTTACGTCAGAGTTTTTCATTAACACAAATGAAAATCATTAACATCTTTTCTCTGGGGTGCGATTCAAAGTTTTATTTCACACAAAAATGATTTTGAATTACTCATGAATAAAAGAAAAATGACACAACTACGAGACTATAACGGCCGAATAATTCAACATGCCTGTAGTGCTGTCATAAACACAGATAGGCTAATACATATACTCTATGCATGATGTACGTACAGTGTACTTGAAAGTTTTTATGTTGTTTTGAAAGCAGGCTGTCAATTGTCAATGATATTATTAGCTAGAATTCAACTTTCCTCCTGTATTGTGTTGATCGTGTATCTGTGAAGTGAT
The DNA here is from genome assembly GCA_020152595.1 of Chiridota heheva. Lineage (NCBI taxonomy): Eukaryota > Metazoa > Echinodermata > Holothuroidea > Apodida > Chiridotidae > Chiridota > Chiridota heheva. The sequence goes on from JAIGNY010002968.1 coordinate 52,728, forward strand.
CACAATCTGCAAGTCAAGTTAAGGAAGGAAGTAGGCGTGTTCAAGATCTGAATAGTATGTTATCGTTGACAATTGGTCAAAGTTCACTATAACCTCATGAAAGTTTGGATAGGATAAACAAAAGTATTTTCTAATTTATTTTGGGATTGTTAACCCAAATTTCATGATTCAACATTCAACATTATACAAGGATTGGGTATTAACTTTTCCTCAATAGTTTTATGATAATAATAGTCCGATTTTTAATGTTTTTTGGTATTTTAAGCACAATTTTCATTCACTTTAGTGAGGCAGGCCTACACAAGTGTGTGTGTTAACAATTACTTGCATGCTTCGCTAGCGCGCAATGCCCTGTACATTACGCAATGGCGTGTACATATGACAGCAAATTTACAAAATACGCCAAACTTCAAGGGCTTGTCGTAACCAAATACGGCAGGCAAAAAATTATAACGCAACCTCTGGCCGAGAATTAAAATGTTTTCATTGATTTCATATCATGCAACAAAGCATTAATATGATAATTCAATTTCAACTTTTTGAAACCAACAATAGAAACAATCAGTCCACCCTACCCTGTATTCGTTGCTTAAAAAATTTAGAAAGCATGTAGGCAAAATAAACTGTTAGCTTTAAATTCACACTTGCCTTGATATCTCAACTTGTTTTACCGGCCTGTTTGTATTTAAAACAAATTTAAAACAAATAATACTGAAATTTGATTAACTAACATGAACGTGATTTGTTAACTTTTAAAGGTATATGGACAGGTATAAACGTTTTGTGTTAAACACCTGACAAAAAACAGCATTAAATTATGAGTTTGAACAGTCTTTGAATTTTGAAGGTAGTATGTGTAGTTTGAAGGTAGTGTGTGTAGTTTAAAGGTAGTATGTTTAGTTTGAAAGTATGTGTAGTTTGAAGGTAGTATGGATGAATAGTTTGAAAGTATGTGTTGTTTGAAGGTAGTATATGTAGTTTGAAGGTAGTACTGTATGTGTAGTTTGAAGGTAGTATGTGTAGTTTGAAAGTAGTATGTGCAGGGTTCTAGCTAGACAAGTTTGAGTGCCGGGCTCCAGTGACAATCCAGGGTGACCTACTAGACCCCCCTCCCATGAAGAACTGTTCAAATTTAGTCCACTTCTATTCACAAATTGTCAACGAATTTTTTTTTAATAATTTGTTTTTATTATTATTTTTAATCGGAATGCTAGAAAGATTTACAAAATATTTTGTATGTACAATGGATAATCAAAATACAATAGATATTCAATTGTCAAAGTGCCCCCCTCCCTCCGAAAAAAAAGACAACATATGCCGGAAACTCTTCTCTCAATTCCCATTGTTATTCATCTTGCCCAAACTTTTTACCGCTTTTATTTCCGTCCCAGTATCATTCGATGAAAGCCATGCGGCACATGTTCCTATGAACTACACAACAACTTTTGTCAATATCAAATCCCCTACAAATCAAAAGAATATCGATCAGTCCGTTATAATGTTAAGTGCATATGGGGTTTATAACAAATGTGATTGGTTACTTACATTTGGACCGGTCTATAAGCATGCCTTGGGCTCTTGGGGGTGTAATATTTACTTTGTTAAAGTTTGTTTGTATGGTAAGTGATGGACTTGGCAAGCTGCCAGCAGTGCTTCACAAAGATTAAAATGTGAACCTGAACTGTGTGCATATGTACGTATGTTTATGCAAAGAGCTTCATGTATGGATGATTTTATGATAATATATACATTCAATTGCGTTAAATTCTTATAGTTCAGTTGTTTTTATCGGAATTTAATGGGCGTAATGTATGTAATGTTATGTGTGTAAATCAGCAGATGACATAAATAGAGCGAGATTAAATGGAGATCTATTTAAACACTTAATTAATTAACCGAATTGAACTTTTGAGTGCTGGGCGGAAGAGTGAATCTTAGAGCCGAGTGCTGGGCGGGAATTGTGAGTCCTGGGCAGGCCCGCCCAGTGCCGCCCACCGTAGCTAGAACCTTGAGTATGTG
>JAIGNY010002969.1:0-11454 GCA_020152595.1 Chiridota heheva
ACAACATACAAACATAGGGATAGACGTTAGGCTACAGTAGGCCTACTCACCAATCAACAGTTTTGCAACGAAATGCCTACAGCCTGCGTGAGCCTAGGCCTTCATCTTCTTCAGGTTTTTGCGGTGGTTCATTGCCTTCTAATACCTCTCTGCTAAGGGCTCATATTGGTAGGTTTCCACTCCTTTGATTACTTCATCACTGTCATTATCCCCCTTGATTTGATTTTTGTCAAAAACCGAGCAAGAATACAACAAATCGAGTTCGGAAATGTCATCAGAGCTGTCGATATATATGGCGATGCACATTGTGCCTAACATAAACAACGAATGGACTCACTATACCTACGTCATCAACAATAGTGTGACGTTACCAAACACATTTTTTTTTTTTTTGAGTGATTGGGGAAAGTGGCACTTCAAGCCTTACTTTTCGAGTCTAAATGGGCTATTTTTCGTAAATTTTAAGTGAGATATTCGAAATTGGGAATATCGAACACCTTATATTGGATTTTCAGTGATTTTTTATTTTCCATGGCAGGCCCTCTTTAAGCGTTGTAGGTATCCATGTGTCTTTACCCCCTGGCCTCCCCATCCAACCGGGATCATCCTACTTATAGACAAAATTATTTACAAATCGTACACACCAAATCAGCAGCCTACTCGCATATCGAAACTAGATTATTTGCAAACCATACACACCTGGCAAAAAATGTAATTCGTCACAATTTGCAAAAGTGAAAGGTTGCATTTTTGATTGACAGCTTAATAGGTTGCTATAACAATTTTCTTTGTTTTTGTTTAAAGCAGCAAATTTTAATTGGGTTGCTAATCAAAAACTGATATTTTTTTTGTTATTAATAGCTGATCGTGAATGATTTAATTGACAGATCTTGCTTTTCCCGCTTTCTTATTTTTAGGCGCGGAAATCCAGTATAAAAGAAAAAGTAACCTTTGCAGATTTTCACAACTGTCCAAATATTTCAAGAGAATCGACGAAGTTTTTACCTGTAAATTTATTCATGGCTTGGCGTCAAATAGACTTACTGAAAAAAGATTTTGTTTTTACAGACGGAGAATGGCAGAAGGCAGATGGATTGGTGATGCCCAACTGTACTCCATTGTACCGTAATGTATCGGAAAGTGGTACAGTTTCTTTTAAAAAGAGCAGAACTATTGAGGACCTTAAAGACAAACTGTTTTCAAGAAATGTTGGTTTGGACGTTAACGACAGTGAAGTCAGTTATGATAGTGAAAGGGATAGTGAAAGGCGCACGTTTCGAAAAGCAATACCACCCCGCAATTTTGATTCCCCAAGACATTTAATTTGGAAGAGCGTGAGAAAGGTTATTTCCCGTACTTGCTCAATGACGGTTCTAACGACGACTATGACGGTGAGTGGCCCTTTAAGGACATGTACGACCCGGATCAGATGTTCCCGCGGAAAAGAACAGCTTTTCTGGAGTGGTACGAAGATCAAATCGGTAAGAGATTTTGTAAGAAGAAAGAGCTTGAGAATTACTGTAAGTCCGATGTATGTATTTTGAAAGAGGGGTGTGTGAGTTTTAAGACCTTTTTTAACGAGGCCTGTGGTTTTGACCCTTATGAATTTAGCATTACCATTGCCTCTGCTTGTATGCGTGTTTTCCGTAAGGATTACATTATACCTAAGACATTGGCAATGGTACCCCCCGGAGGCAGGGTGGGAAAAAGGACCCAGTCACTCAAAGCAATTGAATGGTTGAGGTATCGATCCTTTCATTAACAGAGCACCATCCAAACGGCCGAGTCCGAGGAGGGTGAAGCAAAGGTGGGCAAGTTTTTTGTGGATGGCAAATGCGGGAAAAGGTTGTTAGAGTTCCAAGGGTGTGCCTATCACGGCTGCGTGAAGTTTTTCCCGGACCGATCCACCCTGGTTCCATACGGCAATGAGACCATGGGCGAAGTACGAGACAAGACTGAGAGAATGATTGAGAAATTGGAGGCAGGTGGGTTTTTTGTTGAGGAGATCTGGGAATGTGTGTGGGATGAGATGAAGAGTGATGAAAAAGTGAAGAAATTTCTTGCCGGTAAGGTCATTCGAAAGTCTCTCAACCCTAGAGATGTTTTTTTTGGTGGGAGAAGCAATGCGTCTAAACTGTACCACAAATGTGCAGAGGACGAAAAAATTCATTATGTGGATTTTTGCTCTTTGTACCTGTACATCAACAAGAGAGGCTCATATCCTGTCGGACATCCTGAAATTGTGTGGGATCTTGCCCCCGAAGAATTTACTGATATTTACGGCTTCCTCATGTGCAAGGTTTTAGCACCAGCAGGTTTGTTGCACCCCGTCTTACCCGCAAGGATTAACGTCAAGCTCATGTTTCCGCTTTGTGTAAAGTGTGCGGAAGATGGCGACAGGATATGCTTGCACACAGTGATGAGGCTATTTATATTCACAATTTCACATGCGCGAGAAGTTGATGGCGCTATTTATATTTGTAAATTTGAGTATTGTCAATTTTGTCAGTCACAAATAACATCCCGGCTGTTTCTTTAGGAGACCCAAAGTCGTAAGTTTTCACTAGTTATTCTAGTTCAATTGGCCGATTATCTTGATATATTATGTATAAGTTACTTGTGAACCTTGCTGTATGTCTTAATTTATTGATTGGTGATTAAATAATGTTTTTTTTCTTTGTTAAATCGTGTCACACCTTTCATATTTTTTACGACAATGCTAGGCTAGGACTATCCATTCTTAAGGGCACTTAGTTTGCATAATAGGGAAACGCATATACTATATTATATGATCCCATTCAGTGCGTTCCAGGTCACGTGACTTCTTTGTTATGTATGAACATGCCATTATTGATCAATAAACAGGCTTTTTGGGAACATTACACAACAATTGGAATTGTTCTTGTATCTTAATTTGTTGACTGGTGTATTAAGAAGACATTCATGACCTAGAAGCCATGCAAAGTAAATTTAAACATATTTGGGCTTATATTTGGAACCGTTTGGTTTACCATGGTGTTTAACGTCCTGAAGGACCCTATGGCTCAGTATTATAACAGGTTGTTCTATGACCTTTAATAGGTTGGTTATAGGGCACTGTTTTACACAGATCTGCCAGGGATGAGCCCGCTACATGAATGTGAGAGTCATAGGCTCTTACTGCTATACCACAGAAGCATGTCATTTGATTTATGCCATTGATTGAGCTTGTATTTGTTGATATGACTTGTACTATATTGTATACTTTTGACTTTATATTCATGATTGTTCATCTCTCTTTGTTCACAGATTGAACCGCATTCCACATTGTTACCATTATTGTCTTCATATTTGTCATGGTATCAGAAAAGTGCGTTTAATACAAGGGTTACACCCAGAGGAAATTTATTGGATTCTTCGCGTGTTCATTTATTTCAATGTCGTCACTTGTCAGGGACAGTGCGAGGTTAGCCGAATGATCTGGTGTCAACATAACTTCAATGACTGTATGTCTGTCAATTTTCTGTGTATTTGAGAAATATTGAGCATAGTGCATCATGGCTACTGGAGAAGATGCTATGAAAAAACAAAAGAAAATAAAAGCAACGAAGAAAAGAAACTTGACTAAAATTAGTAATGATATAAAAACACTGTTGACAGATAACCCAGAACCTGATCACCTGGACCTTGTAAAAGCAAAACAAGGCAGTTATAACAATGCTCTTGCTGAATTAAAAAAGGCTCATAATGCATATCAAAATTTGTTATTGGAGGAGGATGATAGAGATGAAGCTGATGGTTACATGATATCAGTGGATAACAAATCAAAGGAATTTTTAGAGAAATTAACAGGCTAATTCAAGCAAAACAGCATAGAACCATCAGATTCCATCAGTCAGGTTTCCTGTAATGGGAGTACCACATCAAGTGTCTGAGCTAAGGCAGCTGCTAAAAGTGCTGCCCTTCTTGCTAAGGCATCTATGCTAAAAGATGAACAAGCACTAGAGCTGGCTGAGCTACAGCTCAATCAGCGGAAAAGGGAGGTAGCTCTCAAAACACAGCTAGCTATGGCGGAAGCAGAGGAAAGGGTGTATGCTGCTGCTGATGAGATGCAGATAGAACCTGATTCAGACAACAGAGTTCCTTTAAACCCAGATGTCGCAGAGTGGTTTCCAGATAAGACAGAACCAGCTTCGTATGGAATAACAGAGGTCATTAAGCAACAACAAACGCAACTACTGGAAGCTATCCACCTCCCTAGGGCAGAGTTGATGTACTTCGACGGTGATCTGTTGAAGTATTGGACATTCATGAGAGCCTTCCAGAATAGTGTGGACAATTCAAGTCTCAGTGATAATGCAAAATTGACAAGGTTGTTGCAGTACTGTACAGGTAGGGCAGGTAAGGCAATACAATGCTGTGCAATTATGAAACCTGAGGTTGGCTATGTAAAAGCATTATCTATGTTAAAAGAGAGATTTTGGAATGATCATTTAATAGCTGAATCATGGTTGGAAACCATCACAAATGGGGGTAGTATTTCCTCATATGATGAACAGGGTTTAAGAGATTTTGCTGATGACATGAGAAGCTGTCAAGAAACCTTCAATTCAATGGGGTACATTTCAGAAATTAATAAGCAGAAGGTGCTCTTGTCAATTGCTGAAAGATTGCCAAATTATGTAAGAAGTAGATGGGAAAGGGAGGCCCGAGGTGTAAGAAAACGATTAAATAGACCCCCTAACATTCATGACATGGTCGAATTTATTACAGATGCTGCTGAAGAGGCTAATGATCCTGTGTTTGGTAAATTGAGTTCCTGTGTGAAAGAAGGGAATTTCACTATAAACAGAGCAGGTGACTCAAAACCCAAATTTAGGGGTAAAGGCTCAAATTTCAGTTTGGTCACAGAGTCAAATCAAAACAAACCTTGTTTAAAATGCAAACAAATTGAGCACTCATTACTCGGTTGTGATGAATTTAAGGGTTTAAATCCTGGTGATAGGTTCACATTTGCTCGTGATAACAGACTATGCTTTAATTGCCTTTAACCTGGACATAGGGCTGGTGATTGTCGTTTGAATAGAAAATGCAGTATCCCAGGGTGCGGGAAAAAACACACCAGATTTTTGCATCTAGCTCCAGTAACTTCTACTGCAATTGCCGAAAATAAGTCAGAAGTGCCAAAATATTCCACTTCACATGGGATTGCAGCTGGTGCTATGAAATCATCTTGTGTTGTCAATGGGGCCGGTAATACTAGGGTAGCATTACCAATAGTAGCAGTCAAGGTTCGTGCAGGTAGTGGTGGTGAATTTATCCCTACTTATGCATTACTTGATACTGGTTCTACCAGCTCCTTTTGTGCTGATGAACTTTTGAATAAGCTTGGTATAGTGGGTAAAGAGCTGGTACTATCCTTGACCACATTACACAGTAAAAGCAGCATTACTGAGACCACTATGGTCAGTCTTGAGGTAAAAGGCATGAATGTTGGATATCCTCTTAAAATGCCAGTTGTCTACAGCAAGGCTGAAATACCGATAAGAAGTGAGAATATCGCAAAGGTTGATAACTTAAAGGGGTGGTCACACCTTAATGACTTGCATATACCGCAAGTTGGGCCAAAAAGGTTGGGTTGCTAATTGGCCAAGACGTACCTGAGGCCTTGATACCCTTGGAGGTGAGGATGGGTGAAGCAGGGGACCCCTATGCTACCTGCACCAAATTGGGCTGGGCTTTAAACGGGCTGATGGGACGACCTAGTAGTGGTTGTGCCACTTCCCATTTTATCTGTAATCCTGAGGATTTGGAGCTCCAGTTGAAGAAGTTCTGGAAGATCGATTCCAGTGAGGCATTGTTACAAGTCAAAAATGAAAAGTCCATTAACAATACGAGGGCAATATCTGTATGGGAGAATACCATTTGTTTCAAAGATGGGCACTATCAGTTGGGTATTCCATTCAAAGAACGTCATTTGGATCTGCCAAATAACCATGAGGTCGCAGAACGTCGACTTCAGTCACTGGCCAAACATCTGAAGGGAGATCCAGGGTTGTATGATACATATTGTAAGGGTATGGATGAAGTTCTAAGTAAAGGGTATGCTCATGCTGTACCTGATGATGATTTAGGAGGAAATGAAGGGTCGGTATGGTACTTACCGCACCATCCCGTAGTTCACCCCATGAAACCAGATAAGGTACGAATCGTTTATGATTGTGCCTCTAAGTACTGTGATACGTCACTTAATGATAATGTTCTCCAGGGACCTGACCTGACTAATAAGTTGCTAGGGGTATTGTTAAGGTTCAGAGAAAATAGTGTAGCTCTTATGGCAGACATTGAATCAATGTTCCATCAGGTAAGAGTGAGTCCTAGTGACAGGGATGTTCTGAGATTCCTTTGGTGGCCTAAGGGTGATATGAGCATGAAACCTCAGGTATATAGGATGGGTGTGCACTTGTTTGGAGGGACGTGGAGTCCCAGTTGTTGCAATTTTGCTCTGCAGAAAACTGCAGAAGACGATCAAAAAGACTTCCATGACGATACTCTTGATACAGTAAGACGCAATTTCTACGTTGACGACTGCCTGAAGTCTGTAGACAATGAAGATAAGGCAGTAGAATTGTATTCAGAACTAACTGAACTGTTAAGTAAAGGTGGGTTTCAGTTGACCAAGTGGGTCACAAATAGTTTAGAAGTGCTGAATAGCATCTCCGACGAAAATAGGGCTAAGAATGTCAAAGGCCTTGAGTTTAACCATGAGGCTCTCCCTGCTGGAAGAGCTTTGGGAGTATATTGGAATGTAAGTAAGGACAGCTTTGGGTACAAATTTAGCTTGAAGAACAAACCTTTGACCAGACGTGGTCTGCTAAGTACAGTTAGCTCTATCTACGACCCCTTTGGGTTCATTTGCCCATTTACGATCAGGGCAAAGGAAATCATTCAGGACCTATGCCGTGCAGGATTGGGGTGGGATGATCCCCTACCTAGAGAACAATGTGATAGGTGGCTGTCTTGGAAAAGAGATCTACCTAAGATTGACACTTTTAGGGTAGAGAGATGCCTTAACCCTAATGGTAAAGACAATGTCTCCCGCTATGAATTGCATCATTTTTCAGATGCTTCTGAGAAGGCATATGGGGCGGTTATATATATTAGGGTAGTTCAGTCAGATGGTACTACTGATTGCGGTATTGTGTTGGCCAAAGCTCATTTGACCCCCTTTGAAACAGCTTACTATACCTAGGCTAGAACTTACTGCCGCAATACTGTCAGTAAAATTAGATACAATGATACGACGTGAGTGGGATGTTCCTATTCATAAGTCTACCTTTTGGACAGACAGCACAATTGTGCTACAGTACATCAAAAATGAGGAGAAACGTTTTAAAACGTTTGTTGCAAACAGAGTCTCTGTGATTCATAGTGGATCCTGTCCAAGTCAATGGCGTCATGTACCAACAAAGTTGAATCCAGCTAACGACCTCTCCAGGGGGTTGACATCTGAAGCTACTTAAGGATGTAGCTTGGATTTTGCGATTTAGATGTCACCTTAGAGATAAGGGTAGGGGTGTTACAAGTAATGTAGGCAAGACCTTAACACTTGGTGACTTAAGGTTAGCAGAGGAGGCAATTGTCAAATATATTCAATGTCAGCATTATGGAGAATGTATGACAGGAAAATCTGGACTTAAATTCAAGAAGTCAGGCCCCTTGTACAAGTTTAACCCATATTTATCTGAGTCCGGTGTTTTGTGTGTAGGTGGGCGCTTATTAAGTTATTCCTCCTTAAGTGACGATATGAAACACCCACAGATACTACCGAAGGAAAGTCATGTTGTGACCCTGATTATCAGAAATATTCATGGACAAAATGGGCACGTTGGTAAGGAACATGTTCTTTCTCTCCTGCGGGAAAGATTCTGGGTTCCGGGAGCAAGGTCAGTTGTATGTAAGGTTTTGAGTCAGTGTTTCGTATGTAAACGCTCAATGGCTCCACCAGCCAAGCAAAAAATGGCCGACTTGCCATGTAACAGGGTTTAACCGGACATGCCGCCATTTAGCTAAGTTGGTGTAGACTGTTTTGGTCCCTTTAAGGTCAAAAGAGGGCGAAGTGAAGTTAAAAGATATGGGTGCTTGTTTACATGCTTGGTCGTTAGAGCAATACATAGAGGAGTGATTCATTCCCTTGATACAGACTCATTTATCAATGCATTTCAGAGGTTTATTGCTCGAAGAGGTAAACCTATAGAGATGAGATCGGACAACGGGTCTAATTTTATTGGTGCTGAGCGTGAGCTTAGGTCAGTGATTGGTTCATGGAACCAACAGAAAATACATACCTTCTTACAACAGAAGATGATACAATGGAGGTTTAATCCACCTCTTGCTTCTCACATGGGTGGTGTATGGGAAAGGCAGATCAGAACAACACGCAAAGTTCTGTATTCACTCACCAGGGAACAGGTTCTTGATGACGAACGGTTGTCAACTCTGATGTGCTTTGTTGAATCAATTGTAAACAGTCGTCCACTGACATATGTGTCAGATGATGTCAGAGATCCAGAGCCTCTTACCCCAAACCATTTATTACAGCTTCGACCAGGATCAGCCTTTCCACTTGATATATTTGATAAGAAGGATATGTACTGTAAGCGTAGGTGGAGACAATGCAATACTTAGCAAAGATATTCTGGCATAGATGGGTTAGGGAATCTGTGGTACTTCTGCAGAAGAGGCAGAAATGGTTGGACCCTGAAAGAAATTTTCAATCTGGTGATATTGTACTTGTAGTTGATGAAGAGCTCCCAAGAAATAAATGGGTTCTTGGTAGAGTGGTTGAAACCTATCTGGGAAAGGATAATTTAGTGAGATCTGTGAAGGTTAGAATAAAGGATACCAGTTTGATTAGACCAATTACAAAGTTGTGCTTGTTAGAGACCATTGAAACGGTCGAAAGTGGGCAAAGGGTCTAATCCAAGTTGTTTATACACTTCATGTATCTAGTAAGTTACACAGGTATAACTTCAGTTTTATGTCTGATTAAGTTACATATTGTATATCATATGCGTTATTGATAGGGATGATTTGTATCACACAAGTTTGTTTTATCCTTTTATATATTTTGGGTAAATATTTAAGCAGGGCTTTGAATATTTAGGGGCCGGTATGTTGAGGCTTTTTATATTCACAATTTCACATGCGCGAGAAGTTGATGGCGCTATTTATATTTGTAAATTTGAGTATTGTCAATTTTGTCAGTCACAAATGTCAGCCCAGCTGTTTTATTAGGAGACCCAAAGTCGTAAGTTTTTACTAGTTTTTCTAGTTTAATTGGCCGATAATCTTGATATATTATGTATAAGTTACTTGTGAACCTTGCTGTATGTCTTAATTTATTGATTGGTGATTAATTAATGTTTTTTTTCTTTATTAAATCGTGTCACACTTTTCATATTTTTTACGACAATGCTAGGCTAGGACTATCCATTCTTAAGGGCACTTAGTTTGCATGTTAGGGAAACACATATACTATATTATATGATCCCGTTCAGTGCGTTCCAGGTCACGTGACTTCTTTGTTATGTATGAACATGACATTATTGATCAATAAACAGGCTTTTTGGGAACATTACACAACAATTGGAATTGTTCTTGTATGTTAATTTGTTGACTGGTGTATTAAGAAGACATTCATGACCTAGAAGCCATGCAAAGTAAATTTAAACATATTTGGGCTTATATTTGGAACCGTTTGGTTTACCATGGTGTTTAACGTCCTGAAGGACCCGATGGCTCAGTATTATAACAGGTTGTTCTATGACCTTTAATAGGTTGGTTATAGGGCACTGTTTTACACAGATCTGCCAGGGATGAACCCGCTACATGAATGTGAGAGTCATAGGCTCATACTGCTATACCACAGAAGCGTGTCATTTGATTTATGCCATTGATTGAGCTTGTATTTGTTGATATGACTTGTACTATATTGTATACTTTTGACTTTATTTTCATGATTGTTCATCTCTCTTTGTTCACAGATTGAACCGCATTCCACATTGTTACCATTATTGTCTTCATATTTGTCATGGTATCAGAAAAGTGCGTTTAATACAAGGGTCACACCCAGAGGAAATTTATTGGATTTGTCACGTGTTCATTTATTTCAATGTCGTCACTTGTCAGGGACAGTGCGAGGTTAGCTGAATGATCTAGTGTCAACACACAGATGATGAGCGCTCATTTTGGGGTACATGGACGCATCTCGAACTAGCAAAGGCGCTTGAGCCTGGTTACCAAATTATAGAAATTCCCCGAGGCTTGGCATTTTGAGCAGCATCGCCAAGAATTGGAATCTGAGGATGGGCTGTTCAGTAAATATATCAATACCATGCTTAAATTGAAGGCCGAGGTCAGTGGGTTTGTGTCCTGGTGTGAAACGGATGCTGACAAGGAGGATTATATCGAAAGCTATTTCCTTGCTGAAGGCATCCAGCTTGATATGGCAAATATCAAGAAAAACCCAGGGAAAAGAGCGCTATTCAAGCTGACGTTGAATTCTTTTTTGGGAAAGTTTGGTCAACGAGCAAACCTTCCTCAAACAGAATTCATAACCATGTGTATTGAATTCTTCAAGTTGCTCACGGACAATACCAAAGGAGTGTCCAATGTCACTTTTTTGGATGATGCCACGGCCATGGTCTCGTATGCTGATAAAGAGGAATGGGTGATGAGCGGGGGACAGAACAATGTGTTCATTGCTGCCTTTACCACAGCTCAAGCGCGTTTAAAGTTATACGAAAGTTGCTTGACCGCCTTGGCGAACGTGGTGCTGTATTTCGACACGGATTCCGCCCTGTACGTGCAGAAGGATTCGAGGACCTCGATGTACCCTGGGGGACTTCTTGGGAGACTTGACAGACGAGCTGGACGGGTATAAGACTGAACTTGACGATGAAGTGTAGATCTCCGATTTGTAAGTGGCAGATCGAAGAAGTACGCCTACAAAGTAACTGACGGGGTTGGGACCTTAGACGGGGTATGTAAAGTACGGGGTATCACTTTGAATTACAGTTCATCAGAGATTGTTATTTTTGATACTATCAAAACACAGATTGATAGTATGATGGCCGGCTCTCCTGTCGAGGATTATACCCTCGCAGTCAAATAGAAAAAGAAAGACATCTCTGAAGGTCGTAGCGGAAATTCATACTCCTCCAAAACCTACACTCCAACCTTCAGTAGCAACTCCCGCTGCTGTTGAACCTGCTCAATCACTTACACCACCTCAGACTCCCTACATTTGGTTATCACCCCCTGAACAATCACCCCCACATTCTTTAGTTTTTAAGTCGGTAATACAGTTCAGACCAAATCCTCTGTTCAAACCGGAAACCTCTAAACAAGCAAAATATATTTTGATCAGGACCAACCAATTTAAAACCCCACAGATCTTCCTGCACCCAAATT
>JAIGNY010002975.1:0-155000 GCA_020152595.1 Chiridota heheva
CATACCTGTCTACAGACCACGAGGCCCCGGGTTCAAGCCTGGGGTGGGTAGACACGCCAGTGCACCACAACTGGTTATCAAAGGCCGTGGACATTGACTTGGTTGTCGATGTTATGTCTGTCTGGACGTCGTACCTGTGTTCTCGTCCTGGTCGTATTAAGCGTTTCGTGATAGCATTGTTTCTATCATGACCGAATACGCAGGCGACGACCCCGTCATTGTAATTGTGTGTTCAACTCTCTCTCTCTCTCTCTCTCTTAAACACCCACCATTCTTTCATAACTCTTCGAGAAACACATCATTATGGCTCAAACCAGTTGGAATAAAGTAAATAAGAGAAACGGTAACGTGTACTACCATAATAAGCACACTGGAGAAATGCGATTCTCACCACCGCCTTTAGGTCCCGACAACATACCGTTGAAGAGAGCTTTGAAAATGCAGAGCTTCGACAAAGTAAGAGACAGTCGCGGATTGGTGACCCAAGCTTATCCCGTAGGAAAGAATGTGTACGTGTCTACATCGCAGTTTGAAAGCATCAAATATGTACATCTCGGCAAGTATGTCAAAACCAACCCCTGTACAATACCAAGAGTCACGGCTCAAGGCATAGCCATGGAAGAAGGCGTTTGGGATGAACTCTGCAAGAACAAAAACATGGTATCCGAAATGGCCTTGCATTACCATACGTCTAACGTCAACGGAGCCAATCACATGAGTGGTCCGTCACACCCCGAAAAGTTACGTTTGCTTCTGGGAAAACAGATTTACATCGGTCTGACCGCAGAAGAAGAAAACATTCTCGTGGACATATGCCATTACGACCACGCAATGCAAACCATCAGCGACCCGAACGGACACACCACCCGTCAATGGACCGTCATACCCGGAGAAAAAAGGATTTCTCTTAACCTGGACCAATGGTGCAAACTGGCGAGCACGGAAGGGCTATTTGCAATAGAACATTTGAAAGCATTGGTCAAAGTGCCCTTCTTGGCAAAAAATGCCATCGACATGGACGAATTGTGCGAACAGATGGTCGAGGATACCATCGCACAACATTCAAAAGCAAAGAAAAGCCCCCTTCACCGTCGTCGTAGCCACCTCCCACCTTGTCGAAAAGACGCAAGGTAAATTTAAAACTAGACATACCACCCATCATCATCAAGAAACCCAAAGAAGAAGAAAAACCCTCTACATGAACATGTTTGTTATTGTTATTATGTCATATAAGCTGGGTCTTATTTTCTGGCATCAAGAAAAAGAAAAAAAAGTTTGAAAAAAAAAAGAGGGAGGAAGGAGTACAAATTTGTGACATGACTACTACGGTACCACTGCGTTGGTTGGGGCAGGTACTTTACCCTTGCATATAAATATTCAAAAAAGAGAAAAATGAATTTAATGACATTCAAAAAAAGTTCGAGGCTACCGTGGAGGCTACCGCAGAAGCTCCGCGACTACCGCATGACAGTCAGGCGTGATGAGAAAAATGAATTTAATGACATTCAAAAAGAGTTCGAGGCTTCCGTAGAGGCTACCGTAGAAGTTCGATGACCACCGTAAGCCAGGTATGATAAGTTGGGCGCGAGCCAGACAAGTAAGTGGCCACAGCAATCGTGATACGAACCAATCGGGGGTAAGTATGCAGCCACGTGCCTGTCTGGCCAATCGTGGATAGTCAGACGTGATGACGTGGGCGCGAGCCAGACAAGTTTCTACGGACAAGCGTGATACGAACCAATTGGGGGTAAGTATGCAGCCACGTGCCTGGCCAGCCAATCGCTAGCATGGTGAGTATTATATACAGACAGAATAAAAGAACCGTTAGCGGCATTTTCAATCATTCGCTCTGTTAATCTATCTACAATCAACATGGCTACTCTATACGAATACTTTCCAGTGGAAGTGTACATGGAGGACCGAGAGGGCTGGCTATGAAAAAATAGGGAAGTGTTCGACTTCGGTGCTATAATCGCACGATACTCGCCCAGCTCACCAAGCTCTGCAAGCAGCAGCGACTGGGACGAGGATGACGAGCCGCCGTTTAAAGTCACTACAGTTGAACGAGAGGCGGAGGACGAGGACGTGGAACTGATCCTCACCAACGGCGAGAGGGTTCGTGTACTAGCTGCCGCCGACAAAGATTTCCTTGTGGCCGACGACTGGCCGCCGGCATTGGAGGACGAGGAACAAGAAAAGACGAAGACAGAGGGAGAAGAAGAAAAAAAACAAAGATAAAAGAGGTTGAGGAGACGGCCAGATCCCTGGCAACCCAGACGGATCACTGGTGTTGCAAGTGCCCCTTCTGCCCTATGGCGATGTGAGACAGAAGAAACAAAACCCAAAGGCTCTTTTTAGAGCCACTACAGGTATAAGAAAGAGAAAAATGATTCAAGACATTCTTTGTAACGTGTATAATTGTTTATAATATTTATCGTTTGTATTGTCCATAATTGTGTGTACGTTTATCGTTTGTAATATTTATCGTTTGTAACGTCCATGTTTTATCGTTTGATTTTTTGATTAATTTATTTTTATTACTTGACTTTCAAAGTGACTTTCACAGAAGGTGACGCGATATCCGCACATACTGTTTAAAGGTGACTTGGCATGATATTAACGTAGGTGACTTTCAAGGTGACTTTCAAGGTGACTTTCAAGGTGACTTTCAAGGTGACTTTTAAGGTGACAATCTTAAGGTATTTTTATTATTAGTTTTTATTTAATTACTTTTTTAAAATGTGTTGTTTTGTTTTTTAATAGTAATTTTTTAAACATTTATTATAATTAATTGCATTTTTTTATTATTTTTAAATTCATTTTTTTCAAAGGAGCGCCACCAAAAAAATGACATCATACCTGTCTAACTTTGTTTTTAAAAGAGCGCCACCAGTTTAAATGGCATCTTACCCTCCTGGCTTCAGATTGGCCGAAGAGATGGAACCAAAAGCATAAATAGAGCAAACTAAATCTGTTCTGTTCAAACTAAATCTGTTCTTTTCATCTACCTAACTGTGGAGTAGCGGTTATCATACCTGTCTACAGACCACGAGGCCCCGGGTTAAAGCCTGGGGTGGGTAGACACGCCAGTGCACCACAACTGGTTATCAAAGGCCGTGGACATTGACTTGGTTGTCGATGTTATGTCTGTCTGGACGTCGTACCTGTGTTCTCGTCCGGGTCGTATTGAGCGTTTCGTGATAGCGTTTGTACTATCATAACCGAATACGCAGGCGACGACCCCGTCATTGTAATTGTGTGTTCAGCTCTCTCTCTCTGTTCTTTTCATCTACCTACTGTGGTGTAGCGGTTATCATACATGTCTACAGACCACGAGGTCCTGGGTTCAAGCCTAAGTTGGGTAAACACGCCAGTGTACCACAACTGGTTATCAAAGGCCGTGGACATTGGCTTGGTTGTCGATGTTATGTCTGTCCGTACGTCGTATCTGTGTTCTCGTCCGGGTCGTATTAAGCGTTTCGTGATAGCGTTTGTACTATCATAACCGAATACGCAGGCGACGACCCCGTCATTGTAATTGTGTGTTCAGCTCTCTCTCTCTCTCTCTGTTCTTTTCATCTACCTACTGTGGTGTAGCGGTTATCATACATGTCTACAGACCACGAGGTCCTGGGTTCAAGCCTAAGTTGGGTAAACACGCCAGTGCACCACAACTGGTTATCAAAGGCCGTGGACATTGGCTTGGTTGTCGATGTTATGTCTGTCCGTACGTCGTATCTGTGTTCTCGTCCGGGTCGTATTAAGCGTTTCGTCATAGCATTGTTTCTATCATAACCGATTACGCAGGTGACGACCCCGTCAATGTAATTGTGTGTTCACTCGTCGCCTGTTCTTTTCATTCTGAGTTTCAGAGCGAACACATCATCACCATGGAGTGGAAAGTCTTAGCCAAAGTAATGTTTGAACTCTTGAGGGAATGGAGCCTTGGACCTTTCGACTACGATAAAGTTATAGAACACCTCGAAAACAGCTGCAACTGTTTAACACCATTCAAAGACGGGTTTCATCCTGCAGAAGGCGATGTAATTACGGCATCCATTGTCCATGCTTACCAAGACGTATCACACTGCTGGGGCAGCATATGGGCCTTCCACGTTGCTGCTTTCGACATAGCAAAAGAACACGGGACTTCTGCAGAATCAAAGAAAGCTACAGAACACAGGGGAGCCGTAGGGGAATGACAGCAGGAAGCCACCGGAGGAGGACAGTAGCAGATCGACTGGGCGATCGATTAAGAACCCAAAGGCTCTTATAAGAGCCACCATAAATATAAGAAAGAGAAAATTGAATTATGACAATGTGTTTGTGTTTATTGCTTTCCCTCAATTTTTTTTATCGACCTTCGGTCGTGTGATAAAATCACGAGAAGCCTATACAGGTAGTGACCAATTAGGAGCCAGTATATCACCTAATTTGCATAATCTATGAATATATATTTTGTTTTCTCTCCAAAAGATTCGACGACCTTTGGTCGTGTAGTAAAATCACGAGGAGCCTATACAGGTAGTAACCAATCAGGAGCCAGTATTCCACCTAATTTTCATATGCTATGAATATTCATGAGAAATTGGGAAGGAATTCCAACTAATTAGCTCGATTATTCGAAAAACAGTAAAGCTATTCTACTACCCCCAGCGTCTGCGTCCGGTTAAAGTTTTCATACTGTAACTTAAGTTATGAATGGTCTTAACATAGGGGTAGAGGACATTGGTACTGTTCCAATGAGCATGATTGAGGGGTTGTGTGTGCATACTAATTAGCTTATTTGCATAACAGTGAACATATTTGTCCAGTTACATTTTTTGGTCAAAATTTTCATAGCTTTAGTTATGGTGTACATTCATGTAACTTGGCATAGGGGTAGAGGATATGGGTACTGTTTGAGATGATCATGATTGGGGAAGTGTGTCACTGTGTGTGTGTGCATAATAATTAGCTTATTTGCATAACAATGAAAATATTTGTATCTATGATATCTCTTAAATTAATGTGGGTGTGGGAATTTTGTTTGCACAAATGTTCATTTGGGTGAAGAGCGTTATCTTCATTTAATGTTGAGGTGAGGTAGTGTGCATATTAATTAGTTTATTTGCATAACAATAGACTTTCATACAATATCTTGAACTTTTGTAGCTGTAAATTTTAAAACAGAAAGGAAAATAGGTTATCAGTTATGTTCGAACCTATAAAATCTTAGACAGTTTCCGTGGGGTGATGGGGGCAGGAGGGAGGGGGGGGGGGGGTGACCATATAAAGCTATATTGCTGTACAAGATGCTTTGAAAATACGATAGTAGGAAATTACCCCTCACATCCTGTACCCCCCAACTTTCAAACATCTTTCGCTGCCTCTGCTTGCAAGGCAATGCTTGCCTACTGCATACTTGTGTATAGCAGCCATGCAGTGGCTATGGCGCATACAGTCAGATTTTATCTGACTAGTCGAATGGGGGCTATTGGGGCTTAGAAAATGCCGTAGCCTCTCCACCACACAAAATGGCTAACAGGAACGGTGGAGCCTACAACATATTGGCGAGGAGGGGAGGGAAACACTTTTCCTCCACCGTGAACGTGGGAGACAATCAGTGGCGTGCCTAAGAGGAGCTTTTGGGGCCCCCCCTCCACCGAAGAAAAAAAAATGGTAAAGTCATAAATGTATTTCACTGAAATATCAAGTGGCCCACAGAAAATAGACTAAATTATCGTTAATTTTGAAACAAACATCCTTAATTTGGGACCAAATATGTTTAATTTCTACTAAAAAACTTTAATTAGGGTGCCTAGGCTATGGACCAAAAATCTTCAATTTTACTAACAATCTTTCATTTTGGATAAAAAATCTTCAAATTTGGACTTGAATCTACAACATTAAAACCAACGGCCTTCAGATGGAGTAGGTATTAATATATATATATATATATATATATATATATATATATATATATATATATATATATATATATATATATATATATATATATATATATATATATATATATATATATATATATATATATATATATATATATATATATATATATATATATATATATATATATATATATATATATATATATATATATATATATATATATATATATATATATATATATATATATATATATATATATATATATATATATATATATATATATATATATATATATATATATATATATATATAGGTTATCAGCTTGCCCCCTCCCCCTTTCATAACTTTCAAAGCAATACAAAAGTCTTTGCCTTTTCGTTCGATGGGCAATTGCCAACAGACCTCCGTGGTGTAGTGGTTAGTGCTTTGTCCTCTCACCTGCACGTTCGTATCCCGGTGGATCTGCAACCAGTGAATTCATAACTGGTTATCAAAGGCCGTGGCCGTCTTGATATAATCTTCAGCACTGGATGCTTTCGGGACGTTAAACCTTTCTATGCTATGCCAAGAAGGCAATAGTGTCAAAGTTAGGCCCGCCGAGAGAGGAGAAAAGGGTGCCGAAAGTACAAGGTAAATACTTCAGTTTTCATTATGATTTGTTAAATGAAAATTAACGATCACTAAAAAAACACACAAAAAACAACGGTTTGACCTCTGACAGTAAGTTAGCAGCGGAGGTACAAAAATAGGTCAAGCTCTTGGTCGAGCTTCCTGTGGGTAGTTGTAAGAAAACAACTTCCTCATTCATGATTTTGATTATCACCTCTAGTTGTTTGTGCCGCATTTCGTTAAAAATTAAACCTATACTTCTCTTTAACTCGTCATACAGATTTTTGACATTCTCTTCATTAATGATTAGCCTATTGACTGATTGAGGTGGTCGGTTCGACGTAACCGTGTACGGGCTGAGTACGGTTTTGCCAAGTTGAAGGGGAAACTTTATCATTACAGTCAATGGGATATTTTTTATGAATACTTGTGTCGCCTCAGCCAGTCAGCAGAGAGAGAGAGTTGAACACACAATTACAATGACGGGGTCGTCGCCTGCGTATTCGGTTATGATAGTACAAATACTATCACGAAACGCTTAATACGACCCGGACGAGAACACAGGTACGACGTACGGACAGACATAACATCGACAACCAAGTCAATGTCCACGGCTTTGATAACCAGTTGTGGTGCACTGGCGTGTCTAGCCAGTCAGCAAAAATTAATGGTACTTATATATGTTGAAAACTACTGTCTAACACACAACATTTGTTAAGAAAAACAAATTATGTCGAGTATTTTTAGCAAAATGACAAAAAACATGTTTTTTCCCTGTTGACTGCAATGATAACTGACTGTTTGTTTTCCCCTTTGATTAAATTTCGAGACCTAGGTTTACGCGATTTTTTCAGAAATTTATTTTTCAGTACAGTGTGTGAAATATACAACACAAATGATAATTGGGCCAGTTCGCGTGCACACTTCTGCGCTTGTTTTCAGACGCACTCACGATTTGTTCTAAACGCCCGCGTTCAACTTTTACGCTCGAGCTCGATTGAATTTCAAATAATTCAGGTAGGGCTACAGCGTTTACATGGGTAAAATCCGAGATCCCCTGTTGTGCGAGTAAAGTACAACAAATATTATAAGTCTGATCTAGGTGTGCTAGCTCGAAAATGTGTTGGCGTTCCCGACGCCCCTCACGGCCCAGCGGGTAAGGATTTGACCCCGACATCCAGTCAAATCTTTAGGTCAATGCCCAGAAAACACCTTTCAATGTTTATATCTATAATATTTCGAAGAAAAATGAATTTATGAACGAAATAAAATTCAAAAAAATTGAAAATGAACTCCCATTGACTCAGCACGTAAAAAGCAACAGCTCAAAAATGTGTTGCCGCTTTCCCTCCCCCTCACGGCCGAATGGGTAGGGATTTTACCCCGACACCAATCCCATCTTAAGAAAAATGCCCAAAATTTAATATCCAATTATTACATGAGTAATATTTCGTAGGTAGATAGATTTATGAAAGAAATACACTTGAAATTTGCGAAATAATTCCACTGAGCTTAGCGTAAGAAGTGGCAGCTCGAAAATGTGTTGGCGTTCCCGACGCCCCTCACGGCCCAGCGGGTAAGGATTTGACCCCGACACCCGGTCAGATATTTAGATCAATGCCCAGAGAACACCTTCCAATTATTATATCTATAATACTTAAAAGAAAAATGAATTTATGAAGGAAATAAAAATTTTTTTTTTTTAAATGAACTCTTTAGATCGGATTTGGTGTCGACAGAAGCGGGATTTGCCTAAGAAAAGTGGGGGGGAGCCAAGTGGAAACCCCAAACAAAAGCCCAATTAATACAACAACAACCCCAAAAAAAAAAAAAAAAAAAAAAAAAAAAAAAAACTGTTCTTAAAGAAGTTAAAGGTATATGACAGGGACTAGATATTCTAAACTTGGCATAAGCAACAAGAATGCAATAGAAAGATATCAGTTAAAGTTAAAAGTGTGTAGGTATGTCAATGGAGTTCCCCATTGGATAAAGTTGAAGAATGTTGATGGCTGTATTTGCACTCCTTGCCTTCCAATTACAAAAGATTGGCAGATTAAAGTTAATTGTGATTACAAGTAAAACAAGAAAGTGTGTAACACTATTTTACAAGTGCCCCTATTGACTCCCGTATTCCTACCACTGGGTGTCGGCAGAAAGCGTGATGTCATTCGGCCTAGGCATTCGGCCTATACGTAAGTAAAGGGCGAATGACGTCACGCTCTCTGGTGTCGGGGTAAAATCCCCACCCATTTGGTCGTAAGGGGGGTCGAACGCGGCAACACATTTTCGAGCTGTCGCATTTTACGTGTTAAGTCAATGGGAGTTCATTTTCAATTTTTTTGAACTTTATTTCCTTCATAAATTAATTTTTCTTCGAAATATTATAGATATAGTCATTGGAAGGTGTTCTCTGGGCATAGATCTAAAAATCTGACAGGGTGTTGGCGTCAAATCGCCACCTGTTGGGCCGTGAGGGGCGTCGTGAGCGGCCACACATTTTCGAGCTCGGAGTCAGGTTTTTTCTCTCATTTTTTACGGATGTAACCACGTGTAAGCGCTGTGACCCCGTCTCAAATAACTAGGTGCATTCACTTCACTTCGACTCAAGTTTCATCACGTTCTGAGAAGGTAACTGGGGTAAGTTAAAATGTCTTGTTTTTAAGGTTTTTTAGCTTATATTTATTGATTTTATGTGTCCAAGTGTTTAAGATTAAGAGCTACATACTAGACGCTTCTTTTAGTTATGTAGCTTAAGTTTTGCAGCTTAAAATGAATGATTTAAAAAAAGTACAAATTTCTTGAAAAATGTTCGCAAAACAGGGGTGCATCGTGAATATTCTGCGATACGAATATGATGAGTCAATGTAGCGGACGTTTCCACCGTAAGATGCATAGGATCACAGGTATTCCCAGCGTGTGTTCCTAGCGTTATTGCAACCTATATACTTATTAGTAATATTACATACATATAACAATGTAGGTCACCTCCTACAGTGACTTTAAAACCGTATATGAAAATTCCTCTTTTTTAACCACTCGCGAATTTTAATTAGGGCCTAGGCCCTACATTTTCTTACTCGACTCACATTTGCCGGAGACTTCCTTCTTTGTTTATAAAGCCAAAGTATTTGGTATTTTTTCGATGAGATGTACAAATGATGAATTTTCTACCCCATGCGGTGTAAATACCCGACAACTTGTTATTCATATCTTAAAGAACTCATCATTATACGTACAGGTCGAACAGGTTTACGCTCTTCTTCTAGCACCATGGGCATTCTCCTCGACATTCCTCTCACAAAACGCAGAACATTTAAAGACAGGTCGTTTGCTGTAGCTGCCCCTGTCACATGGAATAGTTTGCCATCTTCTCTTCGCTGCATCAATAACTACGATAATTTCAAACGGGAACTAAAAACTGTTTTGTTCACCCAGGCTTTTTTATAATTGTTTGTGTTTATCTTTCTCCTATGCTTTATTAACTTTATGAACAGTTTTATTTATTTTCTGTACAGCACCGCTGAATGTGCATTGTATAGATATTGAGCGCTATATAAATAAATAAACATAAACATAAACTTGTTGCAAACCAAAGAAATATTGCGATGACGTCATGAAGAAGCAGCACTTCAGTAAGTGCTGCTTCTTCATGAAAATGTGCTGCTTGTTCATGACGTCATCGCAATATTTTTTTGGTTTGCAGCAAATTTTTGGGCATTTACACTGTAATGAGATTACAAATTTATCATTTGTACATCTCATCGGAAGGTAATAGTTTTTTCCTATGCATGCCATTGGAGATGAAAGACAAATTTATTTCGATTTATGTCTTAACTTTACACAACTTCTCTGAGAATATTTACACAAATATTAAAAATCTTTTATCACTAGGTTCACAACAAATTTGTTGTTTATCTACAAAATAATCCTGTATGAAACTTACTTGGAAATGGTAGGATTGGTCTATTTTCTGTGAGTCTTCTGTTCACGATGCGAACATTTATTCGGCCATTATTTTTGGAGCAGAACTAACTTTTGTTGATTATTCTTGAGGTCAAAGTTCAATCAAAATGTTTACTTGTTTAATATATTTAAATGTGCATGAGTTGTAAGCCAATCAGCTGTACAATAGCCATAGAAGTTATATGACGTAAACTTGAACAGTTACGAGTGACAGAAATTTTGAAGGTCCGACTGGGGAAATTTTTTTCACCAAAACAAGCATAAAGGGTTTTCTAATTTTGTCTTTTTGAGCACTAAAACAACTGCAAAGAACTACCTACATGTACAAGAATTAAAGCAAGGAAGGTACATAATATTGTAAGATAGCAAGCTTGGAGCAAATTTCGCCCCATTGACCATGGACCTTAGTTTGATAGCCTAACGTTCAACACACTTTCGCCTTCATGTATGGACAGTGTAATAACCCACTGTACACGCCACACGAATATGTCAAAAAGGGTATTGTGGGATATGAATAGTAGCTACGTGCTACCCTGTACGTTGTTTTTGCTTACAACCTGCTAGGTGCTCAGAATCAATTCTGAAAGTGCACCACTACTTCATTATACTGTTGCATTGATTCTTTGTTTGACTCAGCAGCACAGGGGGTATCTCATATCACCCAATCAAGTTGTGAATGTATATGCAGTCGCAAGCCTAGCTGGGGATAGCAACACATGGTGCATATCAGAAAGAGAATTGATTGCTGCGTCCCACATTGCATTAATTTTTCATTGCTATTCGTGTGACAAGTTTTCGTAGGCAACGTACGGTGCAAGTAAAGAGGGAACCAATTTGCTACATCCCACGTTGCATTAATTCTCCAAAGATATTCACGTGTTGAGTTTTCGTAGGCAACTTACGGTGTGGGTAAAAAGGGAACCAATTGCTACATCTACGTTGCATCAAAAAAGTGCAAATGGTAGTTCTGCAGTTAGAAGGATTGGTTTAATAATTTTTTGTCAAGGAAATCAGGAGAATTTAAAAGTATTTCAGGGAAATGGTCTGGAAAGTGTGGTGGTCCGTAAATGAAAATGCAAGGGGCGGCCCGGCCTTCGACAGGAAAAAGGAAGAAGACTTGAAGGTCTATTGTCAGGTAGCATAGGCGTACGGGCCAGGGGGCTGCCTAAAGGTATCAAAAGATACAAAGGAAACCTAACTGCCTTATAAATGAATGATGTAAACAGATGAAAATGAGTGGATGAATTAATATTATTATTATTATTATTAAAAGCATTTATATAGTGCAAATACAGTAAAATGATACATTCAATGTGCTTTACAAACAAATGAATCAAATGATAAAATAAGTTAAGACTATAGTAAATTAAAAGATAAAAATAGACCTGGAATCATTCAAGCTGGAATATTGAATAAAAAGACAAAAGCAATAGGATCAACAATGAACGTAATAAGAGGAATAATCTAAAATGTTAAGAGTAAAATAAAACTTAGCAAGTCAGGTTGTATAGGCACTAAGATAGTAAAAAGTAGACATACAAAAATGAGAGCTATAAGATGTAAATATTCATAAAATTACTAAAAGAATAAAAGGTCAAATAATGTAAGATAGTCTAAATAGTTAAATACAGTAAAGAATATAGTGGTTAAAAACTAAAGATAACACATTCAAGCAGGAGGGATGAAATAATAGAGTTAAGAATTAGTTGCATTGAAAGCAGCTCTAAAAAGGTAAGTTTTAAGGCTATTCTTAAAATGAGCAAGACAAGTTTCACTTCGTTAATGTAAATGATTGGGCAGGTCGTTTCAAAGTTTAGGTGCGGCATGGTAAAAACCTCTGGTTCCAAACTGGGTTTAGTTCTGGGTACAGTGAGGAAATGTCTTAATTGAAATCTTAAATATCTAGTTGGTTGATATGGAATTAATAAGTTTGACAGATAACTGGGAGAATGGCCATGGAGACATATAGAAATGAGCAATACAATTTTAAACTTAATCCTATACTTAACTGGGAGCCAGTGTAATTTGAAAAGCACTGGTGAAATGTGGTGGTACTTGGGGTTCCAGTAACAAGTCTGGCAGCTGAGTTTTGAACCAATTGTAATTTCTTCAAAAGGCTATCAGGTAAGTTAAAATATAAGGAGTTACAGTGATCAATATGAGATGTAATAAATACACGAACCAGGGATTCGCATGAATCATCATCTAGATACTTGCGGATTTGCCGAGTTTGTAAAGATTGTAAGAAGCCTTTCTACAAACCGCAGCTATCTGTGTCTCAAATTAAAGGTTCTTATCAAAAATGATACCAAGATTACGAACATTGTCAGCAGTTCGGATATTGACTTTACTCACTTTAACTGATATATCAGGCAATTTAGCAAGTTGCTGCTTAAAACCGATGAGTATGACCTCAGTTTTACTATCATTTATCTTGAGATAATTACTGAGAAACCACTGTGGTACATCGCTGATACATTGCTCCAGCGCGACATCTTTAGAGCAGTCACTGCCAGCTTTGAAAGCAAGGTATAACTGATGATCATCCGCGTACCCTTCACAATTTGGAAGGTGCCTGTTGACTATATCATAAAATTGTGATAAGTACGAAATGAATAGTTTGGGTCCCGTACAACTCCCTTGTGGAACACCACATTTTAAGGAAAACTCTTTAGAGCTATCCCCATTTATCAATATACGTTGATTTCTGGCATCTAAATAGCCTTGAAACCATTTTAATGGTGTACCCTTGATATTCAGACGATTTTACCCTTGATATTCAGACGATTTTCAAGGCAATCAAAGAGGACCTCATAATTAACCGATCGAAAGCCACCGACAGATCTAACATAAAAAGTAGAGTTACTTTCCCAATGTCCATATTATGCATAATGTCAGAGTGCACCATTAAAAGTGCTCTTTCTGTACTGTGATATTTCCTGTAAGCTGAATTATGTGTGGGTAAAAGGTCATTTTGGAGCAAGTGCTCATCATACTGACGCATAACAGCAGCCTCAGTTAATTTAAAAAGATATGACAAGTTACTTACAGGCCGATAATTTTAATGTATTTAAGGAATAATGTATTCAAGGGATAAACCTGTCTTCTTCAGAAGAGGAATAACCACAGCACATCTCCAACACTCAGGAAAATAGCCTTGACTAATAGAGCTATTTATGATGTTTGTGAATATTGGTATTGGTTTATCCATGCAATCCTTAACAATGTTAGTAGGAATTAGAGTTGTGACCGTTTAGCGTGTACACGCTACACGCTCACAAATCTTGGAAACGTTTACTAAATACTTCATTGCGGGTAATTGTTTTTCATAGTCAGTCTTGCCGTTGAAAATCAATGTGTCATTCTTTTTACAAACCGTAAACCTGATTAGCATAATCATTTTGAAATGTGCAAATCACAAATGCGTAGTAATAATCACCAATGAATGGGGATATTATGCACTTTGATTTCGCCAAAATCTGAGTAGGCCTAATCTAACTTGTAAAAGGCACTGCGAATGTGCAGCAGTACACAGTGAAAATTAAAAACACTTGAAAAATACTTGAATCGTGACAATCAGTACATTTAAATGTTAATATTACCTGATGAGTCAAATAAATTTTGCAAGAAAGAAAAAATATTGAAAAATAAACAAACAGAAAAAGGTTTTAACAGAGCTGAAATTCTGCATGTGTCGCAAGAATGGCGGCCATTTTATCGAGAGGACTGATATTTAAGAACTTTCTGGTTGTGGTGGTGTAGTTTTGAAATGTTTTACGGCGAGGTATACCATAGGCTTAGTATGCAAGATTTTTACAGAAGAATTTTGAAAGCCATAGTTAATAGGTCAAAAAAGTTACGCGATGTTGAGTTTAAATGACATTAAAAGGAAGTTATCTGTTCTTTCTAAACTGAATTTCCATGCATATTTCCCATAAAAATGATGATTTATACTGTAGAAGTAAACTTTTGACGATTTGGAAAACAAAACTCAGCGTCTATTTGGGCAATGGAGTCAGTACTTTTGCCATACTGGTTGAACGATTTTTTTTACTTTGCCTCGTAGTTTTGGAGCAATTTTCGTGTATTTCGGAAAATTACAGTACTAAACGCGTGTACACGATACACGCTCGCTTTTTTTGGCATGTACACGTTTACTAAAATCCCTAAACGTTCACAGCTCTAGTAGGAATTGGATCAAGTATGCAATGTTTGTTTGATGAATCAGAAATTAATTTTGAAACATCCTCAGAAGACAATTTGGAAAGCTCTGAAAACTCAGTGACATCACAACATGTATGAGATGGTAGTTTTTGACCTGAACATGTTAGAGAAGGATCATCTATGTTACGAACATCATTAATAGCAGTTAAGATTTTATCAATTTTCTCCTGAAAATAATTATCAAAACCATCTGCCAGTGATTTATTGTCGATACTGACAGGTAGTGGATTACAATCGGTATTGCTAGTAAGTTTGTTTATCAAGTTAAACAGTTTTTTCTGATCTCCTGCACACTTTTGCACTTCACAAGTGTAATATGTCCTTTTCGCTTTTCCACACATAGCACGGAACCGATTTCGTGCATCCTTAAAGAGCTTGTGGTGGTTTGTAGTTGAAGTCATAAGCCCCTTTTTCTCGAGTTGCAGCAGTTGTTTCTTTAAATTCATTAAGTTCCGATAAAAACCACGGCCGTGAGGGTTTCACGGTAATGATTTTGGATCTTTCCAGTGCATGGCGGTCCAGGCGAGAAGCAAGGGTGGAATTGTAACTGTTGGTAAGAGATGTCAGGTTTGAGGGAGGTTTCTTGCAAAGAGGTGACTGGGGAAAGATCATCTTTGAACTTATCCATATAAATACTCTTTAATTTCTTAAACTTCACAACCTTAGGCTCACAAGCAATTGGTGCCTTAGTGATTTCAGCAAGTAGAAAACAGTGATCGGATATGAAAAAGATTGGTTGTATGGAATTAACGACCAATGAGGTATCACATCTTGTAATGATAAGGTCCAGTGTATGGCCTGAGATGTGAGTTGGCACCCACACTTTGTTTTCAAGGTTGAACGTATTTGATAAATTCATAAATTGTTTCGTTATAGGATCATCATGAACGTTGACATGAATTTTGAAATCGCCAAGTATGATCAAATCATGGCATCCCGCTACTGCATTTAAAAAATGCACAAAATTCAGGTAAAATTGTCGATGCTGAAACTGGATGTGATGCAGAGTAGGGTGGTCGATATATGACAATGATATTCAAATTCAGGTTCATACAAGATAAGATGTGCTCAGAAAACTCAAATGAAGTTTTCTCACCTCCAAAATGATGAACAAGACTAAACGTTGATTAAAACAATAGTGCAGTTCCTCCACTAGTTCTATTTGCTCTACAAATGTCAACGAAATGATATCCGTCCATATTAGGTAATGCCCGTATATGATCATCATTGTCCTTAAGCCAAGTTTCTGTAACAGCACAGATATCGATATTGTTATCTATAACATGATCTTTAAAATCATCCAGTGAATTCCTGATGGATCTAGGATTAACACAACCTATGGTAAAGTTTTTCTTTGTATAATTACCGATGTGTCCAAAGTGTCTTTACATTGAATAAGAGATAAATTGGAACCATTTATACCACAACAACAATCCCATGTTCTAACTTTAGTTTGACCTCCTTTTTTACCACGTTTTGTTGAGATACCGGATTTCAAAATTCCATACTTCTTTAACGTTTGGTATGTAGAATAAGGTAAACGTTTGTTAAATAGTTGAGTGGGATGAACATTCACCTGACGAAGTTCAGCAGATGTGTAGCGAGTCAAAAAAGCCATGATACTATGGCAATCCACGCTTGGCTGATTACACGGATCGAAGATGTTACAGTCAAAAAGGCAAAGGGCTAAAATTGCACTCACCAAAGCAGTTCTGCGAATGTCAAATTTTCTGAACAAAAAGACAAGAAATTTCACGAATTTTTTAAAATTGACAACAAATATAATTGACCAGCCTTCAATATAAGCAAACATAATTGAAAGTTTCCGTAAAAATCCAACTAGAAAGACAGAAAAAAGGTAGAAAATGCTGATAAAATCAGAGCAAACTAAGAATGAATTTGTTGAAAGGTTAGAGAATCGTTACTTTTGTGAGCGTGCAAGTTCTAGCTATAATATTGGACAAAGCTGTTTGAACAATTCAGTTTTATAAGAGGTATTTATTGTATTTCTCTTGATTATTTCCTTTCACAACTTCTGACCCCTCCTCTTCTCAATTGTTGTATTTGGAGGAAACTGGGAACGTCAAGGAAATTATGCCCCATGGATGCTTCATCATGTGTCCTTATATTCTGGGCTGACAATATAAGTTTTGAAATGCAACAGTTTATATAAGCAGTGGCAACATGAAAGGAGTAAGGAAATAGGAGAAGTGTTCCATTAAGTTCCTTATTAAAAATGGCATACATTAATTAACCACTTATTTATTTTTCAATTTTTTTTTTCAAGTCCTAAACCCGGGGTCTTGGGGGCCCGGTAAAATTAAGTGCAAAAAATTTAATACATGTTCCTAAAATCATCTTTTAAAAAGAGGAGTAAAAATAATCATTACAGAAACGAAATTTAAAATTGCAATGGCGCTGAATGGTAGACAATGACAGCATGATCCAAAAAGGGCAAGTGAACTTTATAGGCTTATCAGATCATGACATTAGGGTTTTTAGTAAAAGTCATAAGAAGTCATAATTTATGTAAATTGTAGAGTATATTTTCAAAAGGACATGTTCATACATATTCAGCTTAAGGCTTGAAAGCTTAATCCGCCACTGATACCAATGAATGTTAGAAGCAAGAATGCTTAAATGGATTAAACCCTTTTAAATGAAATGGGTCCCGGGAAGATATAAACAAGAGCATTACTCAAATTCATTTTATGGCTTTCTTAATGAGCTCACCTTCGAGTGATGTAGCTTATTCTCATTTAACACTGAATGATCGTGCACGGTGCAGAAACAATCCACCCCAAGGACTGACATCCGTTTTCACGGGGTACCTTATAAAAAGTTACGTTATAAATTACCCAAGTTTTTCTTTTAATTAGTTAGCATAGAGTGGCAACATTATAGCAAAATTGCTTTAAAATACATTAAAAACCAACATAGTAGCAAAATATTTAATTAAAATCGGTTAAACATTGATCATTTTAAATCCCAGACACCAATTTGCATTTTTTATGCAAATTTTTGTGATAAATAAGAGGGCAACCTTGGTATTTTTTTGTGTAAATCCTTTGTTTTCAAATGTCTATCATAATCTGACAATTCTTTAAAGTAGAGCAGCAAGTTCCGACTAAAATTTCAAGTCTTTACGATGCTCCCAATATAATTCTAGCAGGAATAGACTTTGCATCATTTTAGTGAGTAAGAGTTAGGAAGGAAATTAAAAGAATTCTATCAAGGTATTGAGCTGTCCGCCCAGCAGCCCAGTCATACATGTCAGAAGTCTACATCACAAATTTTGCATGAATTAAATACTTCTTTCAAACATCAAAAACTGATCTGCTCAGTTTGTTTCTCTTTCTACCGATAGAGACCTTTAAATATGATTTAATTTGTAATCTAGATTTTTTCCTGCTGTAGTCATTGCAGACTTTCATACAATTTAATTGTATTATACCATAGCAGTTTGAGAGTATGAATTGTGACTCGACTTGGCGAAAAATGAATTGTGACTTGACTTGGCTTGCAAGCAAATGACTTGTGACATGCCTTGTGAGCAAATGACTCGTAACTTGACTTACCAACAACTGACTTGTGACTTGACTTGACTTGCAGAAATATGACTTGGTTATAACTCTGCATATTTTAGTCCATTTTGGGGCATCAAAGACGTAAAATCTTTGAAAATTCCGGGGCTTCGCCCCATGAAAGGACTTTGTTTCATGGAAGGACTTTGTCCCATGGAAGGATTTTGCCCCATGGAAGGACTTTGCCCTATGGAAGGACTTTGCCCCATGGAAGGACTTTGCCCCATGGAAGGACTTTGCCCTATGTAAGAACTTTGCCCCATGGAAGAACTTTGCCCCATGGAAGGACTTTGCCCCATGTAAGGACTTTGCCCCCATGGAAGGACTTTGCCCCATGGAAGGACTTTGCCTCATGGGAGGACTTTGCCCCATGAGAGGACTTTGCCCCATGGGAGGACTTTGCCCCGTGGTAGGACTTTGCTCCGTGAGAGGACTTTGCCCCGTAGAAGGACTTTTCCCCATGAAAGGACTTTAACCCATGGATGGACTTTGCCCCATGGAAGGACTTTGCCCCATGGGCCCAGGGCCCTTTTGTTACATGCATACATTGTTCTCCTCTTGAATGTCGTGCCACAAATCTAAAAACTCTGGCAACTCCACTGCAGGCCACCAGGGTGTTGTTAACTACTGTATGCTTAATAACTGACGATGCAAATCCATTTAGCGATGTAAATGCAGCGTGACCTCTGACACCAAAGGTGCAGGGTGGTTGGAGACCTCAAATTATTGCGGGGGCAGGGTGAGGGATGATGATATCGAATGTGATTGATACACATGCTATATGGAATCATGAAAACATACCTCAGCGGCGTACTTCGATAAAAAGATTCCTAGGGCTTTGTCCCTTGTACCCCCACCGGGGTTTCACCTCTGGACCTTATGCCACTTGGCTTTGCACTACAAAGCAATGACACCATATGGCATCATATATGTAACACTTTTTGTCTGCAATATTTTCTTCACACCCCCAATCACAACTACCTCGGTACGCCCCTGAATGTTAGAGATGTGGGATATTTTGTGATGTTTCCCAAAAAGTACTTTCTAATATGTCTCAGATGAGGGTACTTTCCATAAGGAGGTTTTAGCCTTTCTTGTTTTTTTTAGGGTGGAATGAAGAGATGTTATACACCCTCACCAAATCACTCAAATTTTGTTATGGGTCCATGGTAAAATAGTTCCCCATGAAACTTTTACTGAAACAATTCTCGTCAAGTTTGGATATACATATTCAAGACCTATCCCTTTTCTACCATTCC
Source organism: Chiridota heheva (assembly GCA_020152595.1). NCBI lineage: Eukaryota > Metazoa > Echinodermata > Holothuroidea > Apodida > Chiridotidae > Chiridota > Chiridota heheva. The sequence goes on from JAIGNY010002975.1 coordinate 19,532, forward strand.
TAAAATTTTCAACTTCTCAGCTTCCTGCCCCATGAAAAAGTACTTCTCGAAAATCTTATTAGCCTTAATTTTCTCTTGGTGTTCTCAATTTCAGTTGGTGCAGTAATACCTAAATAGTGTTGTGCTATTTTAGAACGTCTCCATCATGGCTGACAGCTCGTGACTTTACCGATGCAACGTGAGATGGAGTAAGGCATTTACCTCTTTTACTGCTCCATACTTTGCTTCAACAAACCCAAAGAATATGTGTATATTAACAATTTGTTTTGTCCAATAGCAACTCCCTTATTGGATGAAATATGAGATCCCTGCATTGTTGTGCTAATGGTATAAATGTAATGCAATGTGGGACGGAGCAGAGCATTTCTCCTTTTCACTGCATCATACATTGCAGTGAGAAACCTGGTGATCGCCACGTGAATACGTTTGTATGAACACCTTGAACCCTGTTTACAACCTCATTATGTACCACAATTTCTCCACCCTGTTTGATAGGACTAAAACTCTATCCCCTCCCTTTACCTTACAAATCAAATCAGACCTCCATCTCGACATCAACCTCGCCACTCTTGGCACCTTCTCCTGGCCCACTTTTCCTCCACGGGCCACCACCTCCCTTCTATCCACCTGGGCTTCTCCACTCATCACAAAACCCAAACCCACCCTAACCTTTTCATCAATCTCCACAACCAAATCAAAGACCAACTCTTAAACTACACCTCCATCTATACTGATGGCTCCAAGGAAGGGGACAAGACAGCTGCTGCTGCCATCATCCAAGACATCACCCTCAGTAGCAGGCTTCCCGACTACTAGTCCATCTTTTCAGCTGAGGCATAGTCCATCCTCCTCGCCCTCAACTTTATTGAGTACTCTCAGCTCAGTCACTTTGCCATCTTTGACTCCAAGGCTGTCCTTACTTCTTTACCCAATCTTAAATGGGATAACTCCACATGCCACCTCCTTCGGAAGAAACTCCTTTCAACCACCCTCTGCAGGAAAAGTATTTTTTTCTTCTGGATACCCAGCTATGTTGGCATCCCTGGCAATGACAGGGCTGATGCAGCCGCTAAGCTTGCCCTCAACCCCCTACCCCATTTCCCGAAACCCTTTCTGACATCAAACCGCTTATCGCTTCCCTTGTTTGTGACCGCTGGCAAACCTTATGGGACTCCCAAATTGATTACAAACTCCACGTCATCCAGCCACCATTCCGATCAAACCCACCATCCACAACCTCTCTCGTGTTGACAACGTTCATATTACTCATCTTAGAATAGATCACACCCACCTCACTCACTCCCACCTCACTCACTCCCACCTCACTCACTTCCACCTCACTCACTCCCACCTCACTCACTCCCACCTCATTCACTCCCACCTCACTCACTCCCACCTCGCTCACTCCCACCTCACTCACCTCCCACCTCCTTATTGGCTCCCCCAACCCCTGTGCAACAATTGCCATTGCACCCTCACATTCCATCACGTTCTCCTTGCTTGCCCACTGTACAACCTTCCCAGAGCTTCCCTTGTTCCCCACAACTCAATTGCCGAGATCTTCCAGAAAAACCCTCCGGATAAAATTATTTCCTTCCTTCATCATGCTTTCCTCTACAACATATTTAGTCCTCCTCTCCCACACCCCCTCTCTCTTCCTTGTTTTTTCCACCCATGCACTGCCTCTCTCGATCCCAGCTTTTTGACTTATAGTTTTTGTATATCTCTCAATCTCCCCCTGTTTTCTTTCCTTCCTACCTCTAGAATGATCTGACCTCTGAGGCACAATTTGACATTGTGCCATTAAGCCCTCATCAAACAAACAAACAGCTTGATTGGGTACAAGGAGAGACCCCAGGCATTGTTGTGTTATTGGCTTTGAATTCCGAAGGCCCAATAGTCCGAAGGTTCAATAGTCCGAAAGAAAATGCCCACTATTCCGAAGGTTCAATAGTCCGAAGGTTTACTAGCCCGAAGGTTTACTTGTCCGAAGGCCCAATAGTCCGAAGGCCTGATAGTTTAAAGGCCCAATAGTCTGAAGGCCTGATAGTTTAAAGGCCCAATAGTCTGAAGGTTTAATAGTCCGAAGGTATACCCTAATCTTGGACTATTGGATCTTCCGACTAGTGAACCTTTGAACTAGTGAACCTTCGGACTATTGGTCCTTTCCTTTCGGACTATTGAGCCTTCAGACTAGTGGGCAATTTCTACTCTTGTCCAATCTGTTTGACATCAAATGATATGAAGACACGTTAGTATGAATGAACCAGCCAGTGTTTGAGCCCTTGGCATTCCCATCTGGGGAAGTGCTCTACCAACCAATCAAGATCATCAATGTACAATCAATTTTCCTTTCTGTAAATAACAAACACCCTCACAATTAAGACCTAATCACATGATAGCATCACAACTTGCATTATTACTGCAATCTTTGAATAATTTGGTTTGGTATTACCTAACAAATTTGATGTGATTTTTTTGTGAGTTGAAGACCCCACTTATTGTCATTAGTTCTTTAAATTAGATCTTTGCCAATGATAATACATATTGTGATTTCCTGCTCATGCCCAGTGTTGGCATTATATTGGGGCATTTTCTCCTCAGTTTACTGCCTGTGAGACAGTTCGGGAGCAACCCGAAAAACTGGTAACTTTGAAATACCCAAAAAATTGGGTACTTTTATGTATTACAGTACGTCATCGCATTTGTCTACACATTTGATTAGCCCACACTAAACGTATTGGGTTTCTCTTTTCCACTCCGGATTGTCCAAACTTTCACTGGATATCCTGAAATTTTGGAGACGGATAGTAAATAGATATTCAAAACTTTTCACCACTGCTGTTTTAATTTTATCATCGCCTTTTTGAGAAAATCAATAAAACAGATTATATTTTAGATTATATACATAAATATGTAAAAGTACCCAAATTTTGGGGGTATTTTAAAGTACCCAGTTTTTCGGGTTGCTCCCGCACTGTAAGATCAATTTGCCCCAGCGAGATCGCTTTGCCCCTGCGAGATCGCTTTGCCCCCGCCCGTGAGATTGCTTTGCCCCCGCCCGTGAGATTGCTTTGCCCCCGCCCATGAGATTGCTTTGCCCCCGCCCGTGAGATTGCTTTGCCCCCGCCCGTGAGATTGCTTTGCCCCTCGAAATCGCTTTACTCCCATGACATCATTTTCCCCCTGTGCCCCGTGAGATCACTTTGCCCCCTGCAAGATTGCTTTGCCCCCAGGAGACTTATCACAAGCTCCTCAAATACTTTGATGCCCCTGGTCAATGCACCTGGTCAATGCACCTGGTCAATGCACCTGGTCAATGCACCTGGTCAATGCACCTGGTCAATGCACCTGGTCAATGCACCTGGTCAATGCACCAGTCAATGCACCTGGTCAATGCACCTGGTCAATGCACCTGGTCAATGCACTTGACTTGGAGTTGATATATTTGAGAGGTCAAATAAGGTAGCTAAGAGGGGATGACATAATACAACTTATACGAGAGGGGGAATAGCCAAGTCAAAATTCCATTAAGTATTGTGCGGAAACTTTTTTAGGGAAAATATAGGATCTTTCCTTTTCCTCTGTAAAGTAACTCAGAAATTTCAAAGGAGACCACATTTTGATAGCACGCCCTTAAGAGGCTAGTTAAGCAGTTGTGCATTAAATTTGCTGACAAGGGTCTGGGAGAAGTTTGTGGAAACTTGTTTATGGGGGACAAGGAGTCCGATATCTATTTTACAGGGGCGTATGGATAACCAGGGAGAGTGTCATCTCGTAAACCTGGTGTTTAGTCCAGCGCAGAAGCCAGGTTGGTCTGCTGCATGGTCGTTGGTCTGTAGTGGTGGCATCCTAGGAGGGGACAAGAGAATGGAAGTCTAAGGTCCGAGCACTACGGTGTGAGAGCCTCAGCTCAGTAATCAGTTAACAAAAACCATGGGAAAATCCCAAAAGGAAGCGATAGACGCGCCGTTACTTTGGGAACGCGGAACCAAGGAACTAAGCAATAAAACAAAATAAAGAGGAAACAAACACGCACACACAAGCATTCTACAGTGGAAGCGTAACCAAGGTTACCACATAGTTTTTGTTTATTAATATTTTTTCTTATTCTTTTGTTGTTGTTCGCGCTATTGTATCATGTTTCAGATATGCTACAGTAATGCATTTTGCAAGTAAGGCAAAACTAAAGGACTGAAGACTTTTCTTTGTGGCTCGGGAATCGTCCAGGGTTGGAATTTACGTCCACCTTGTGACAGAGACAAAACTGCCATCCTGTCCCCCATCACCCCCCAAAAGCATCAAAACCCTGGTGCCACCCCTGCTCATTCCACATAAAATCTTTTTCAAAACATGATTGTTTTTTTTTTCAAAACATGATTGTTTTTTTTTTTCAAAACATGATTGTTCTTTTTTCAAAAGGACTTTGTGATAGATCAGATACCAATGGAGAACTGTTTGAGTATTTTGGTTCTCTGATACCATGCTGGATGTCTGCCTTACCCTGTTGGCCCTTGATATGACACACAAGGCATAATAGAGCAGAAAAGTAATATACAGCTCTTTTCATGAACCATACTGGTACCCTGGGATATGAAATATTAAAGTAATGTAAGAAAATTGTTGTTTTTAAGTCACATTATGGGGCTATTAACTGAGATACAACATTGTATTTGCATCATCATATGTAGGAGGCTTACTCTTCATGATCCTTTAGGGTTCATCGGCTTACTCTTCATGATCCTTTAGGGTTCATCGGCTTACTCTTTATGATCGTTTAGGTTTCATCGGCTTACTCTTCATGATCCTTTAGGGTCCATCAAGTATTCTGTTCAGAAAGTGTCCATGAAATTGGTAACATCTACTGATGTTGTCCTAGAATTGCTGCTGGCGCCTAGAGCTTAAATTCTTGAAATTCATGAAATTCTTTCCTGTAATCTTACATTAATATATGAGCCTAGAACATTTCTGAGATAATGCATGTGCTATGCAAATGGATATGTGTAGGCTGTGTGATAATGCAAATACAGGACCATCTTCCATGTTGGATATCATTTTGGTTGACATGGTGGTGTGCCTTGAGAAAATTGGTGAAAAAAGCTTCCACACTGATTGATTGATTCCATCTGTTTTATCTGCAAAATGAAAAATAAAATACACTTTTTAAAATAATACAGTGCATAATTAAAATTTGCATTGAACTTCTACAGTACTTGTTTTTTGTTTTTTTCAAATAGCAAATCACTAATATAGCACATGTACAGTAACTGACACATTGACAGGCTGTCAGAGGTGTTTTATTCATTAATTTATGGTAGGATCATATACTATACACCTGATCGCTTCGAAACAAGTGCTTAAGAGAGGCTGTGAGAAAAAAACAGTGCCCCTTGGCTTATTGTTATCCAGTTTCCTTGTTGCTTTTCAAAATCATTAGTACAGATTACCCTTTGATAGTAAAAGAAATGCCTTTTGTAGATCTGTCCAAACAAAAATAATACAAAGTTTATGCACCAGCATAATTTCAGCTGCTTCTTGCCCACCTTCCTTTATTCTTCTAAGCATCCATAACATCAGTTAAAAAATGTATTTAAAGGAAATAAATTAAATGTTTTTCGCATACCATTATTGAATAAACAATGTGGTCTAAGTACTTTCTATTTTCATCAAATTATCCCTGCAATTTACACTATGTATAGCCTATAAACCTTAAAAAGAGGCATATGAATTGCAAATTATACTCTATATAGCCTATAAACCTTAAAAAGAGGCAAATGAATTGCACATTTTGGATTGTACCTATCTTTGCCTATCCTTTGCCTTGTGCTGTTGAAGCTTTGTTGGTCATAGCCCTCCAACCACATAATATATTCAACTGTTCATATTGAGCCAATGTACTTATCATCACTCCTACTCTTTTTATACTATTTTTAATTTGCTCTTCCTTTTCTCTGCTCATGTTTGCTCTTCATCTAAGAACAGTCTCTGGAGACCATTTTTCTTTACCATGTGAGTGACCCATAACCTGCATCATCCTGCCATTCCTCTTACCATGTGAGTGACCCATAACCTGTATCATCCTGCCATTCCTCTTACCATGTGAGTGACCCATAACCTGCATCATCCTGCCATTCCTCTTGCCATGTGAGTGACCCATAACCTGCATCATCCTGCCATTCATCTCACCATGTGAGTGACCCATAACCTGCATCATCCTGCCATTCCTCTTACCATGTGAGTGACCCATAACCTGCATCATCCTGCCATTCCTCTTACCATGTGAGTGACCCATGACCTGCATCATCCTGCCATTCCTTTTACCATGTGAGTGACCCATAACCTGCATCTTCCTGCCATTCCTCTTGCCATGTGAGTGACCCATAACCTGCATCATCCTGTCATTCCTCTTACCATGTGAGTGACCCATAACCTGCATCATCCTGCCATTCCTCTTACCATGTGAGTGACCCATAACCTGCATCCTGCCATTCCTTTTACCATGTGAGTGACCCATAACCTGCATCATCCTGCCATTCATCTCACCATGTGAGTGACCCATAACCTGCATCATCCTGCCATTCCTCTTACCATGTGAGTGACCCATAACCTGCATCATCCTGCCATTCCTCTTACCATGTGAGTGACCCATAACCTGCATCATCCTGCCATTCCTCTTACCATGTGAGTGACCCATAACCTGCATCATCCTGCCATTCCTCTTACCATGTGAGTGACCCATAACCTGCATCATCCTGCCATTCCTCTTACCATGTGAGTGACCCATAACCTGCATCATCCTGCCATTCCTTTTACCATGTGAGTGACCCATAACCTGCATCATCCTGCCATTTCTCTTACCATGTGAGTGACCCATAACCTGCATCCTGCCATTCCTCTTACCATGTGAGTGACCCATAACCTGCATCATCCTGCTTCTGATTAAGATTTCTCTTTCATTCATTCTCTCTTAAATCTCAATCTATTTTGCAATTTAAATGACTAATGATAAATAATTACTGTACATGACATCTACTGGTCAGCTACCCTTACCATACAACGAGTATGAAAATGTGTGCTTATGCATCAGTGTAATGTTGTAAAATAGGCCAATCAAATTGAGATGCCTGTCGTACAGTTGTGATATTTACATTTTAAAGTTATGGTCAATGTATCTCTTCTATCCAGGAAAACTGCGAAACAATGACTCTTTTGTGAAACCCTACGGGCATTGTCACCAAATATCACGCCTCAATAGTGCACCAAAATTTTGCAATTTTATACCGCTGAAATTCATTATTTTCGAGTCAGATTTTATGGCAGATTGAAATAAATCTGCACCAAAGTGTACCCATTTTAAAATGCTTATTCATTAGATTTTCCATATATGGTGGGCATTTCCGGCTGTTTCATTCCCGAAATTGCCCACATTTGAATTAAAAATGAATATTCATTAGCTCATTTAAACAGCATCTGCGCACAACTAAAATCCAGCTGCAGACATACGTACATACTCACATATCCCCCACGAAGAAAATGCATTCCTACAGTGATTAGTTTCGTGAAAAAATCCCAAATCTCAAAATGGGCGGAGTCCTGTGCGAAGAAAGTGACGTCACACCACCTCATTGACACTACGCTGGGAACTGACTGGTGTCATAACATGTGCACGTATGTAACTGTGAAATGAAGGTGGCCTATGTACATCATGTACGGTACGGGTCATTACTACTGTGTGTACATTGAAGCCTTACTGGATTCGGGTACTGGGTACGGGTCATTACTACTGTGTGTACATTGAAGCCTTACTGGATTCGGGTACTGGGTACGGGTCATTACTACTGTGTGTACATTGAAGCCTTACTGGATTCGGGTACTGGGTACGGGTCATTACTACTGTGTGTACATTGAAGCCTTACTGGATTCAGGTACTGGGCTCTTGTTTTTCTCTTATTTTTGGTCTCAAAAGTTAAAAGCAGGGAATAAAAAGATACTCGTACATCACATCAAAATGGGTTTTCTTTGCATTCATTTGTATTTTTTCATTTCTACTGTTCTATTAATGTTCATTTTAGATTTGAAAAAAAAAAAGAAGTTGTAGGCCTACGTTTTAACTTCCACCTTACCTGTTGTTTATATTCAGCTTAATACACGGTTAATGCATGGTCTGTTGATATCGCCATAATACAGGTCGTTCCGAGATAAGATACAGCAAACACAATAATTATTTTCAACAAGTAGGTCCTTAAACCCGGATAACAATACATCGTTTTGCTTCAGTGATTAAGCGGATTTCCTAATGCGTTTACTCACGAAGGGAGTTTTGCTTCAGTGAATAAGAGATTTCTTAACGTGTTTACTCATAAGGGGAGTTTTGCTTCAGTGAATAAGAGATTTCTTAACGTGTTTACTCATAAGGGGAGTTTTGCTTCAGTGAATAAGAGATTTCTTAACGTGTTTACTCATAAGGGGAGTTTTGCTTCAGTGAATAAGAGATTTCTTAACGTGTTTACTCATAAGGGGAGTTTTGCTTCAGTGAATAAGAGATTTCTTAACGTGTTTACTCATAAGGGGAGTTTTGCTTCAGTGAATAAGAGATTTCTTAACGTGTTTACTCATAAGGGGAGTTTTGCTTCAGTGAATAAGAGATTTCCTAATGCGTTTACTCACGAAGGGAGTTTTGCTTCAGTGAATAAGAGATTTCTTAACGTGTTTACTCATAAGGGGAGTTTTGCTTCAGTGAATAAGAGATTTCCTAATGCGTTTACTCACGAAGGGAGTTTTGCTTCAGTGAATAAGAGATTTCTTAACGTGTTTACTCATAAGGGGAGTTTTGCTTCAGTGAATAAGAGATTTCCTAATGCGTTTACTCACGAAGGGAGTTTTGCTTCAGTGAATAAGAGATTTCTTAACGTGTTTACTCCTAAGGGGAGTTTTGCTTCAGTGAATAAGAGATTTCTTAACGTGTTTACTCCTAAGGGGAGTTTTGCTTCAGTGAATAAGAGATTTTTAACGTGTTTACTCCTAAGGGGAGGGACATATTAAAGGAGACGCACAGTCTGATATAATCCTTCTTTCATTTGATAGAGAAATAAAATCTAAACCAACCAAAAACAGCAAGTCAAAATCTCATTCCTATCTCAAGTTATCCATCTTTAAAATCAACACATGGAGGCTGCCATTTTGCTTAATCCTGTATTGAAATCTTCTGAATAATGACATTACTTCCCCAACAGACCAAGGAATGTAATGTATTCCTCTATAACTTTATGTTATGTTCTTATTCGAAAATTATGTTGTACAAAGTTTTAACAGCATGTTTTGACATTTTCATGTTTACACAAAAATGTTCTTGACCCTTACAAAAAGGAAACAATTTTTCATGAGCTAGACAAGGCAACTTGAGATAGATTATAAAGAAATAGAAAGCATTTCAACATCCTGCTGGGCTGATGACATCATATTCTGCATGTTTTGAAATCAAAATGGCAGCTCCCATGGTACTATTTAGTAGTATAATAGCATTAAAGTTTTTAATAATTACAAAAAATATGTTGCATTTCTTCGGGAGTTATGAAACTATGTCAGAAGATTTGTTATTTAAAATTCTATCATATGAAATAAGGATTATGTCAGACTTTCTGTCTCCTTTAACAACTGAATTATATAAACGCGTTTATCTTTGACTCTGGGAGACAGATCGGCAGAGTATAAAAGGGGTGCTGAACAAAAATTGCACTTAATGCAGTTAAGTGCGCTAGATTAGTAGTGCTAATCACAATAACCGTGCGGTGGGCCTAACCTGTACTGTATGTGAAGAGCATTGTCTACAGTTAATGGTGAGGTGTAGTGTGCATATTATTTATGTTTTTTGCATAACAATAGATGCTCATACAAAATATTTCACCTAAGATAATAACTTGGTTCAGTGGTAGAGGGCATTGGTACTGTTCAGTTGAGCATGATTAGGAAGGTTGTATGTGCATAATAATTAGCTTATTTGCATAACAATGAAAATATTTGTATCTATGATATCTCTTAAATTATAGTGGGAGTGGGGATTTTGTTTATACAAATTATCATATGTGTGAAGAGCATTGTCTACACTTAATGGTGAGATGTGTACATAGTAATTATGTTATTGCATAACAGTAGACGTTTGTACAAAATATTTCACTTGAGATAATAACTTGGTTCAGTGGTATTGGGCATTGGTACTGTTCAGTTGAGCATAATTAGGGGGTTGTGTGTGCATACTAATTTGCATAACAATGAATTTTTTTGTTTCTTTGATATCTCTAAAATTAAAGTGGGAAACAGTTGAGCATAATTAGGGGGTTGTGTGTGCATACTAATTTGCATAACAATGAAATTTTTTGTTTCTTTGATATCTCTAAAATTAAAGTGGGAAACAGTTGAGCATAATTAGGGGGTTGTGTGTGCATACTAATTTGCATAACAATGAAATTGTTTGTTTCTTTGATATCTCCAAAATTAAAGTGGGAGTGGGGATTTTGTGTATACAAATGATCATATATGTGAAGAGCATTGTCTACACTTAAATGGTGAGATGTAGTGTGCATATAAACTATATTATTTGCATAACAATGGACATACTTACAAAATATTTAACCTCCTGAGATAATAAATTGGTACTTGGTTCAGTGATACTGTTCAATTGAGCATGATTGGGGGAAAGAGAGAAGGGGGTGCATGCCAATTAGCTTATTTGCATAACAATGAAATATTTGTATCTATTATATCTCCTGAGTAAAAGTGGCTGTAGTGATTTTGCTTAAACAATTATCATATAGTATTTGTAAAGAGCATTGTTTACTTTTTAATGGTGAGGTATAGTGTGCATATTAATTAGGTTATTTGCATAACAATAGACAGCTGCAAAATGTTTGGCCTGAGATCAAAAATTTATGGCAGACAAGACATCATAACTTCACATTTCTTTGTTTTTTTTAATGATATTAACATTCCTGACATGAATAGCAATCAAAATGTTTGTCTTGCCACAAATAAAGAAATAAAAGTTTCCTCGCTTCTAAAGAATTTTAAATTAGGGGTTTGGGAAATATAAACAATAAGTGGAATGCAGGGTAGAAGATGACAGGATGATAAAGTAGCTGAAGGAATTAGGATGAGGGTGGGACATGGTGGAATAGGGCAGGGTGGGGTGGGATGTTGATCAGGATGCATTGGCATATTGGACAGGGTGGGTTGGCATGTAGAACAGGGTGAGTTGGCATGTGGAACAGAGCGGGTTGGCATATGGAACTGGGTGGGTTGACATGTGGGACAGGGTGGGTCGACATGCGGAACAGGGTGGAATGGCATGTGGTGGGGTGACATCTGGATTTAAGTTGTGATGGCATGTGGGTCATGCAAGTGGTGGAATGACATACAGTATCTGGTTTTCAGGTGTGATTGCATGGAGTATGTAGGTGTAGGATGACATTTGGGACAGGTTGGGATAGAATGTGGGACAGTCTGGAATATGCATTTTTAGCAGTGAGGGGATTTGTATCGTTTCCAATGTCTAGTTTGTCATACGTTAAGCAATATTGTTTCACATAATTTTGCTCTAATGTTATTGTACATTTTTAATGCTGCCTGACTTTGCTTGACACATATTTTTCTTAGATTGGAAGTTGTATAACAATCCAGGATGTAGTTCTGGGAATGTGTATAGGCTGGAAAGAGGTATTAATGACATTCTTTCATTGACATTGGCAAGTCAGGGCCTCTCCCTTCTTTGTTGTTCAATTGATAGAACTAAAAGAGGTGATATGGGTGAGGTAACCTTGAGCTTTTTTGTGTCTTAAAGTATCTGGAAAAATCAAAGATATTTTGAAGCTTGTAGTAAACTGTTGTGAAAATTAACAAAGCAAATGAAAATGTAAGTGCATCTTTCAAAGTTCAAGTAATTTGAAATCATTTGCCCCTGCTACCTATTTCTCCATATACTTTTCTCAATAAGCCCATTCTCTATACTAGCTTTGAATAGTCGAGCATACTGTCCGTCCGACAGTTCTTGTTTTTTGACCCGCTTGCTAAAAAATTTACTCCACCTTTCAAAAGAACTTTAAGCAACAATGTCTTCTTGACATGAATAGCATTCAAACTGTTTGTGTCTGGAATGAAATTCAATTCAAATAATGGCACTCTTGTTTCAATATAACTGGAAAACAACCAACCTTGCAAGAAAATGAATTTAAAGAATAATTGCCAATTCGAATAGAAATGTAACATAGTATTTCTCTTGACCCCTGTTTGAATTTGTATCAAACTTTCAGTCAAGGATTTGGTAGAGAGATAGGCTGAACAACCAATTTGTAGAGAAACAAATATCAAGTGGGTATGGCAGTGTGCCAGATGAAGGTTTATCATGTGCTGTGTTTTCTGTTTATCTCAACTTGTCAAAGATTTTCATACACATTCACCTTACCAGTGGTTTAGTTGAATTGTCAAGATGTGAAGTAAGTGATTACCAGTGGTTTAGTTCAATTGTAATGCTTGTCAAGTAGGTAATTACCAGTGGTTTTGTTTAATTGTCAAGATGTGAAGTAAGTGATTACCAGTGGTTTACTTCAATTGTAATGCTTGTCAAGTAAGTGATTACCAGTGGTTTTGTTCAATTGTAATGCTTGTCAAGTAAGTGATTACATTCTTTCTTTTTAGGTATACTACATGTGTTCCATCAAGATAAACTTGATGCCTTTCTGTCATTCAAGATGAATGCCAATGCTATATTTGCTGTTTTCCTGGTCATCATTGGCTGTTGCTCAAATGTTGTCTTTTTGGAGCTAATAGTGAAGTAAGATTATCTGTTAGATTGTGCATTATTATAGAATTGTAGTTAGATTGTACATTATCATAGAATTGTAGTTAGATTGTACATTATCATAGAATTGTAGTTAGATTATACATTATCATAGAATTGTAGTTAGATTGTACATTATCATAGAATTGTAGTTAGATTGTACATTATCATAGAATTGTAGCAAGATTGTACATTATCATAGAATTGTAGTTAGATTGTACATTATCATAGAATTGTAGTTAGATTGTACATTATCATAGAATTGTAGTTAGATTGTACATTATCATAGAATTGTAGTTAGATTGTACATTATCATAGAATTGTAGTTAGATTGTACATTATCATAGAATTGTAGCTAGATTGTACATTATCATAGAATTGTAGTTAGATTGTACATTATCATAGAATTGTAGTTAGATTGTACATTATCATAGAATTGTAGTTAGATTGTACATTATCATAGAATTGTAGTTAGATTGTACATTATCATAGAATTGTAGCTAGATTGTACATTATCATAGAATTGTAGCTAGATTGTACATTATCATAGAATTGTAGAAGCTAGATTGTACATTATCATAGAATTGTAGTTGGATTGTACATTATCATAGAATTGTAGCTAGATTGTACATTATCATAGAATTGTAGCAAGATTGTACATTATCATAGAATTGTAGTTAGATTGTACATTATCATAGAATTGTAGCTAGATTGTACATTATCATAGAATTGTAGCTAGATTGTACATTATCATAGAATTGTAGTTAGATTGTACATTATCATAGAATTGTAGCTAGATTGTACATTATCATAGAATTGTAGTTAGATTGTACATTATCATAGAATTGTAGTTAGATTGTACATTATCATAGAATTGTAGTTAGATTGTACATTATCATAGAATTGTAGTTAGATTGTACATTATCATAGAATTGTAGCTAGATTGTACATTATCATAGAATTGTAGCTAGATTGTACATTATCATAGAATTGTAGTTAGATTGTACATTATCATAGAATTGTAGTTAGATTGTACATTATCATAGAATTGTAGTTAGATTGTACATTATCATAGAATTGTAGTTAGATTGTACATTATCATAGAATTGTAGTTAGATTGTACATTATCATAGAATTGTAGCTAGATTGTACATTATCATAGAATTGTAGTTAGATTGTACATTATCATAGAATTGTAGCAAGATTGTACATTATCATAGAATTGTAGTTAGATTGTACATTATCATAGAATTGTAGCTAGATTGTACATTATCATAGAATTGTAGCTAGATTGTACATTATCATAGAATTGTAGTTAGATTGTACATTATCATAGAATTGTAGCTAGATTGTACATTATCATAGAATTGTAGTTAGATTGTACATTATCATAGAATTGTAGTTAGATTGTACATTATCATAGAATTGTAGTTAGATTGTACATTATCATAGAATTGTAGTTAGATTGTACATTATCATAGAATTGTAGCTAGATTGTACATTATCATAGAATTGTAGCTAGATTGTACATTATCATAGAATTGTAGTTAGATTGTACATTATCATAGAATTGTAGTTAGATTGTACATTATCATAGAATTGTAGTTAGATTGTACATTATCATAGAATTGTAGTTAGATTGTACATTATCATAGAATTGTAGTTAGATTGTACATTATCATAGAATTGTAGCTAGATTGTACATTATCATAGAATTGTAGTTGGATTGTACATTATCATAGAATTGTAGTTAGATTGTACATTATCATAGAATTGTAGTTAGATTGTACATTACCATAGATTTTGTAGCAGATATATGTTGTTTTCAATCTGGTCTCAGAGTTTCCCCATTCAGCCAACACTTACCTTATATTAGCTGAATATAGGTTTTCTCCCAAGGATTGTGTTTTTCTTATATCATTTGTATATGCTACTCTATTTATTGTCTTATATTTGATTTTATGATTTTTCACTGCTTTTATCTCTCAGGGTCCTGTGTAAGACCAGTCCTATGCTGATTTATGAACTTAAATGAATATCCTGAATTCTATCATAACTGTAAGGTACTTAGGATTCGTTTCGATTTAAGTCTGTAATACTCATTTTCCCCTTTCGAAAAGATCTGAAACATTTTATATGGAGAAAGCTGCATTGTCAGCTTGGAGAAAGCTGCATTGTCAGCTTGAAGAAAGCTGCATTGTCAGCTTGGAGAAAGCTGCATTGTCAGCTTGGAGAAAGCTGCATTGTCAGCTTAGAGAAAGCTGCATTGTCAGCTTGGAGAAAGCTGCATTGTCAGCTTGGAGAAAGCTGCATTGTCTGCTTGGAGAAAGCTGCATTGTCTGCTTGGAGAAAGCTGCATTGTCTACTTGGAGAATGCTGCATTGTCAGCTTGGAGAAAGCTGCATTGTCAGCTTGGAGAAAGCTGCATTGTCAGCTTGGAGAAAGCTGCATTGTCAGCTTGGAGAATGCTGCATTATCTACTTGGAGAAAGCTGCATTGTCAGCTTGGAGAAAGCTGCATTGTCAGCTTGGAGAAAGCTGCATTGTCAGCTTGGAGAAAGCTGCATTGTCTGCTTGGAGAATGCTGCATTATTTACTTGTAGAACAATGAAAATCAAACCTTAAAAGGAATGAAATCAGGACTTCATGAAAAAGTGTCAGTCAGTTGGAATTCTTTCCATGGTTGTTCTTACTTGATGAAGTAAATCCTGATGAGCTACACTTGAGCTACTCAAGCTACACTTGACGGCTGTGCGGACGTCTGTTTTTTCTGAGATTTCCTCAGAATTGTTAAAGTTTTTTGAGAATTCCTCAGAAAAATAGTCTCTTCAGATATCCTTATGGAAGGTTCTCAAGCGTCTTTCTCGTAGCACTGGAGATTCAAAATCCTTAAAATTCTTCAAAATATTTAGGCACCAACAGTTGTATCAGGCATGATTATTAAATTCTGCCTTTATTATTGTGTTCATTTGCATAAAGTTCTTACAGTATATGAACTGACCAGACTTATGATTTAGTATGCTCAGTCAGGGAGTGTGACAGGATGTGACTGCATATGGACATGTGGGGCATAGATGGGAGCCATGCAGGACATATGATATAATATATACCATGTGGTATATACCAAGGGCTATATCAGGCATAATTATTTGACTCTGCCTATTTTTCTTATTGAACAACTCATTTGCATATAAGTTATTATATGAACTGGCACTTTCATACATAGTATGCTCAATCAGGGACTGTGACAGCTAGGATGAGACTTCTTATGGAGCCTATGGGATGTCATGTGGGACATGGGGTGGGATGTCATGTGGGACATGGGGTGGGATGCCATGTGGGACATGGGGTGGGACATAAGGTGGGATGCCATGTGGGACATCAGGTGGGAAGCCACTGATGTTGGACATCGGTGGGATGCCATGGGGGACATAGGGGGAGATGGGAGATGCCATGTAGGACATGGAGGGATGCCATGTGGGATATAGGGAGGGATGTCACGTGGTACATATGGTTGGATTAATGTGGGACATGTAGAAGAGGATCCATGTGGGACACAGGGTGTGATGCCATGTGGTGGGTCATTGGGTGGGATGCCATGGTGGACATATTGTGGAATACCATGTGGGACATATATTGGAATGCCATGTGAGACATACTTTATGGTGGAATGCCATGTGGAAGATATGATGGAATGCCACGTGGGAGATATTGTGGAATGCCATGTGGGACAAGGCATGGTATGGGATGTTATGTGGGAAATGGGGTGGAATGTCATTTGGCACATGGGATCTATGTGGGATATTGGGGGGGGGGGGATACCATGTGGGTCATAGGATAGGATGCCATGTGGGACATATGGTGGAATGCCACATTGGACAAGGGATGGGATGAGATGTCATGTGGGACATGTGGTGAGATGGGATGTCTTATGGGACATGGGGTGGGATGCCAGCAGGGCAATGGGATGCCATGTGGGACTTAGTGTGAGATGCCATTTTTTTAATTGGCTGAGTTATATGATGTGGGTGTCAATTTGTATGGGCATGAAACCATGATAGTATTTACCGTTCTAGTTCTTTAGAGTGTACTATGTAGACCATACAGCAAGATTAAACACTTTAGCAATCTCTCTATTTGTTTGATTTTCTGGTAGCTGTAGGTGATTTTCTGGTAGCTGTAGGTGATTTTCTGGTAGCTGTAGGTGATTTTCTGGTAGCTGTAGGTGATTTTCTGGTAGCTGTAAGTGATTTTCTGGTAGCTGTAGGTCATTTTCTGGTAGCTGTAGGTCATTTTCTGGTAGCTGTAGGTCATTTTCTGGTAGCTGTAAGTGATTTTCTGGTAGCTGTAGGTGATTTTCTGGTAGCTGTAGGTGATTTTCTGGTAGCTGTAGGTGATTTTCTGGTAGCTGTAAGTGATTTTCTGGTAGCTGTAGGTGATTTTCTGGTAGCTGTAGGTCATTTTCTGGTAGCTGTATGTGATTTTCTGGTAGCTGTAGGTCATTTTCTGGTAGCTGTAGGTCATTTTCTGGTAGCTGTAGGTCATTTTCTGGTAGCTGTAGGTCATTTTCTGGTAGCTGTAGGTCATTTTCCAGTAGCCCTAGTAGTT
Source organism: Chiridota heheva (assembly GCA_020152595.1). Classification (NCBI taxonomy): domain Eukaryota; kingdom Metazoa; phylum Echinodermata; class Holothuroidea; order Apodida; family Chiridotidae; genus Chiridota; species Chiridota heheva. Next base: position 36,968 of record JAIGNY010002975.1, read on the forward strand.
TTTTGGCAACTGCTTCATGTTCTGGTAACTCAACCTAATTTTTTTAATCTCTATTTTATGTTCTGATAACTCTAGTTCATTTGTTATCTCTATTTCATGTTGTGGTAACTCTAGTTCATTTTGTATATCTATTTCATACTCTGGTAACTCTACTTCCTTTTGTATCTCTATTTAATGTTTTAGTTCATTTTTATCTCTATTTCTTGTTCTAATTCATTTTTATCTCTATTTTATGTTCTAGTTCATTTTTTATCTCTATTTCTTGTTCTAGTTCATTTTTATTTCTATTCTGTGTTCTAGTTCATTTTTATCTCTATTTCATGTTCTGGTAAGTAGTTCATTTTTGAATCTCTATTTCATGTTCTAGTTCATTGTTTATCTCTATTTCATGTTCTAGTAACTCTAGTTCATTTTTTGTATCACTACTTTATGTTCTGGTAACTCCAGTTCATATTTTATCTCTGTTTCATGTTGTGGTAATTGTAGTTTATTTTCAAGTAAGTCAAGTTGATATAGTTCTGTTTATCTTCACAGAGATCTGCCAAGCAGTGGAAATATTGTCACCTTTGGACAATTCCTCTTCATAGCTATTGAGGGATTTATTTTCGGTTCACATTTCTGTACCAAGCCCAATGTAATTCCCATAAAGTAAGTAAAACAGCCATTGTTTTCTCATCTTTTACACATTTTGTTTTTATGTTGTTGCAAGTAATGCATCAGTTTATTTACCAAATAAGCAAATTAAACCCATAAATAAGGATACTAGTGTCTAGTTTAACATAAGTGAACATTGCATATTCATGTATAGTGCAATATAAGTGACCTATGCATATTTGTGTGTATTCCAACATAAAGTGACAATTGCATATTCATGTGTAGTTTAATATAAGTGACCATTGCATATTCAAGCATAGTTTAACATAAAGTGACCATTGCATTTTCATTAATACTTTAATAAAAGTGATCATTGCATATTCATGCATAGTTTAAAATAAGTGATTATTGCATATTTTTGTGTATTGCAACACAGGTGACCATTGCATATTTATGTGCAGTTCAATATACATGTAAGTGACCATTGCATATTCAAGCTAGTTTATCATAAGTAACCTGCATATTCATGTATAGTTCAATATAAGTGACCATAGCATATTAATATGCAGTTCAACACATGTGACTATTGCATGTTCCTGTTAAGTTAATTATAAGTGATCATTGCATATTTATATGCAATTTAACATGATCATTGCATATGTAGTTTAACATGATCATTGCATATTTATATGTAGTTTAACATGATCATTGCATATTTATATGTAGTTTAACATTATTGCATATTTATATGTAGTTTAGCATAATCATTGCATATTTATATGTAGTTTAACATGATCATTGCGTATTTATATGTAGTTTAACATGATCATTGCATATTTATATGTAGTTTAACATGATCATTGCATATTTAAATGTAGTTTAACATGATCATTGCATATTTATACGTAGTTTAACATGATCATTGCATATTCATGTACAGTTCATTATAGGTAACAGTTGCACATTCATGTGTAATTCAACAACATAAATGGCCATTGCATATGTGTATTTTTGCCTTTTGCCTATTTCAAAAAGCATGTAACACATGCTTCAGTGTATAAAAACCAATACAGAGTATCTATGTAGGAAAGGAGATGTTTCAAGTATGTTGTTGAATGTCAAAGTTTTGTATTTTTTATAAAGCAAATAAGAAATTTTGTTATCCAGTCATATCTTTCCTTCTCTCCACAGAAAATACATGACAATGGTTGCATTTTTCTTCAGTGTCAGCGTTGTGAATAATTATGCGTTGAATTTTAATATACCACTGCCACTACATATAGTTTTCAGAGCGGTGAGTTGAAACATTAGTTCTCAACAATATCCATAGAGTACTTTTAAAATGTATTTTTCTGTTCAGATATAATTATAGTTTCTTTAAAGATTTTGCAACTTTTTAAAATAGTGACTAGTCAATCAGATCCAGAGAAAGTGACACAGCAAACCCACTCTCTTTAGACTGGTAGTATGTATGATTGAAAAGCATGCATTCTATTCAAGAAACAGATGGAAGTCATAGTAGTACAGTGCTACCAGATTAGCAGAAACCTTGGGGGCATAGGTATATGGACATGTAGAGGCAATAGTTGCTTTCAAATATATTACAAACTGTTCAGGTATCAAAAACTCATCAAAATCTATAGGAAATTGACAATTTGACAGCATTTTGATATCTCAGTCATCTAGATGCAAATTATTTGTGAATTGTAACCGAATGACCTTGGTATTTTCTTTTGCAAATCCTTTGTTTCTCAAAGTGTCAATCATAAATTCTTTGTGGTGCAGCAAATTCTGACCAAAATAGTAGTCTTGGTCACACCCACTCAAATTTAAGCAGGAAAAGACTCCCATTATTTTCAGTGACTGCATTTTGTAGAAATTTTAAGAATTAAATACAGATTTTGAGCTGTATGCGCAGTCATATATCACAAATTGAGCATAAATTAAAAATTGATTAAAGTTTTTACCAGTCATAGCTCAAAATTTAAAAGTGCCATTCTCAAAGTTCAAAAATACAAAAAATTTAGAAGGCTTTGCATATAATCACACAGAAAATGTGAAGTCACATATACTACAGTAGGAAGTCATGTCATGATTGACGACCAAAGTAACCAAGTCACATATACTACAGTACGAAGTCATGTCATGATTGACGACCAAAGTAATCAAGTCACATATACTACAGTACGAAGTCATGTCATGATTGATGACCAAAGTAACCAAGTCACATATACTACAGTACGAAGTCATGTCATGATTGACGACCAAAGTAACTAAGTCACATATACTACAGTACGAAGTCGTGTCATGATTGACGACCAAAGTAATCAAGTCACATATACTACAGTACGAAGTCATGTCATGATTGATGACCAAAGTAACCAAGTCACATATACTACAGTACGAAGTCATGCCATGATTGACGCATAAAGTGACCAAGTCACATATACTACAGTATGAAGTCATGTCATGATTGACGACCAAAGTAACCTTTCAGTGAAGAGGAAATCTATGGTGATGTTGTATTTGTTTGTCATACTACTATCTGTTCTTCATTCAAGCTGATAAAATGTTAATCTTCTCCCTCATTTGTTTAAGGGTTCACTGCTTGCAAACATGGCCCTTGGCGTAATTATTCTAAAGAAAGAGTAAGTATGATACAAAACATAAAATTAAGTAAATTTCCTACAAGGTGGAGATCTAAATATTAAAATATTGAAGGTTGATCATTACTGTATGACAATCAGTATTGTTGATTATTATATGACAATCAGTGTTGATCATTATATTGTATGACAGTCAGGGGTAATCATTATTGTATGACAGTCAGTGTTGATCATTATTGTATGAAAGGTTGTTTACCAAGACTGAAGAGGCCTATCTCCACGGGTTCCTTCCATACCCAGAACGCCTTCAGTTACTCTAGCTGCAAGGCATGAGCATAGCTGTTGGTACCACTCGAAGGTAGGGGTCGAGCGATTATGGACAGCTATACTTACAAAATTGCCATCTGTACATACAGCTGGGAGAGTTTACAATGAAAAAATTGTATGACAGTCAGTGTTAATCATTATGTATGACAGTCAGTGTTAATCATTATTTATGATAGTCAGTCTTAATCATTATTGTATGACAGTCAGTCTTAATCATTATTGTATGACAGTCAGTCTTAATCATTATTGTATAACAGTCAGTCTTAATCATTATTGTATAACAGTCAGTGTTAATCATCATTGTATGACAGTCAGTATTGATGATTATTGCATGACAGTCAGTGTTGATCATTATTGCATGGCAGACTGTTGATCATTATTGCATGACAGTTAGTGTTGATTATTATTTCATGACAGTCAGTGTTGATCATTATTGCATGACAGTCTGTGTTGATCATTATTGTATGACCGTCAGTGTTAATCATTATTGTATGACAGTCAGTCTTAATCATTATTGTATAACAGTCAGTCTTAATCATTATTGTATAACAGTCAGTCTTAATCATTATTGTATAACAGTCAGTGTTAATCATCATTGTATGACAGTCAGTATTGATGATTATTGCATGACAGTCAGTGTTGATCATTATTGCATGGCAGACTGTTGATCATTATTGCATGACAGTTAGTGTTGATTATTATTTCATGACAGTCAGTGTTGATCATTATTGCATGACAGTCTGTGTTGATCATTATTGTATGACCGTCAGTGTTAATCATTATTGTATGACAGTCAGTCTTAATCATTATTGTATAACAGTCAGTGTTGATCATTATTGTATGACCGTCAGTGTTGATCATTATTGTATGACCGTCAGTGTTAATCATTATGTATGACAGTCAGTGTTAATCATTATTGTATAACAGTCAGTGTTAATCATTATGTATGACAGTCTGTGTTGATCATTATTGTATGACCGTCAGTGTTAATCATTATTGTATAACAGTCAGTGTTGATCATTATTGCATGACAGTCTGTGTTGATCATTATTGTATGATCGTCAGTGTTGATCATTATTGCATAACAGTCAGTGTTAATCATTATGTATGACAGTCTGTGTTGATCATTATTGTATGACCGTCAGTGTTGATCATTATTGCATGACAGTCTGTGTTGATCATTATTGTATGACAGTCAGTCTTAATCATTATTGTATAACAGTCAGTGTTAATCATTATTGCATGACAGTCTGTGTTGATCATTATATTGTATGACCGTCAGTGTTAATCATTATTGCATGACAGTCAGTGTTAATCATTATTGTATGACAGTCAGTGTTAATCATTATTGTATAACAGTCAGTGTTAATCATTATTGTAAAAAATCATGGATAGAACTAAAACAGGTGTTTTAGTTATAAGTAATGCTTTTGTATGTTTTCTGAGTCACTCGTTGAGGAAGTAACCTTGGGCTATTTTGTCTTGAAATATCTGGGACAACTGAAGGATATTTTGAGTTGTGTAGTAAAATGTTGTGCAAATCTAAAACAAAGAAAAAGTTAAGTGCATTCTTCAAAGCTTAGGTAATGTGAAATCAACTGCCCCTACTAGCCTCATTACTTACTGCATATACATCCCTCAATTATCTATGCTAGCTTTGATTAGTGGAGCATGCTGTCCTTCTGATAGTTCTAGTTTTTGGTGTTCAAACTACAAACGCTTTTATTTGTCTTGTTTCTTTTTTTACTTTTGAAGTCATAGATAGATTCTTGGGATTTTTTCTTTGTCACTTTTGAAGGTCCAAAACTCATTCAAAAATCATTTTTGTAGGTGTAAGGTCCCAGATTTGACATGGTTTGATTAACAAAGGAGGCTTCTGGGAAGGGGAGGGGGTGGGGGGGGGCGTGAGCTACATGAATATTAAAGCTTTAATAAGGGCATCAAGAACAAATTTTTTCAAATCAATGTTGTGAATCACCATCTTTAACAACAAAATATTACAATCAACAACACAATGGCAACAAGTGAGATTCCTAACAAAGGGAGAGTGAGACTGGGCTACTATATAAACCACAAGGGTGTTTTTCTGAATCGAGTAAAGAGTTACAACTAATAAGACTGGGCAAAAAGGGGAAAGGTACAGATTATGAAGTGAAAAATGTCTCTTTCACATGCACAAATTTACATGTACTCTCGTCATTTACGTATGTTGTGTTAGGTAGGAATTTAATAAGTTCCTTATCATAATGATAATAATAAAGTTTTTATATAGCACATTAACAAAAAGTACCAATGCGCTTCACAATATATGCAATATATACCAAATAACTTTAAAAGATTATGAATCAGATACAGCAAAAATACTTTAAAAAGTAATACAAATGCTAAGATAATGATTATCAAATTAAAAAACAAACAAAATTAGTATCTGGAATTAAAAAAATTAGAATACCTAATATACAAATTTAGAAATAAATTGCAAAATGATTAAAAGGCAAAAGGCAAGGATTTAAAATAAAACAATCAAAAGAAAGATACAAAATAATACAAAAGATCAAAATATTATGATTATGGTGTAAAAGCCAGGGTGAAAAGATGTGTCTTAAGCTGAGATATAAAAGAATTTAAATTAGTGGCAGATTTTATGTGATTTGGCAGATGGTTGAATAAAACAGGAGCCTCATAAGAAAATGAAATGGCACCGTATGTAGCAAGATTGAATCAAGACTGATGTAATCAAATGTAATGGCAGCGTATGTAGCAAGATTGAATCAAGACTGATGTAATCAAATGTAATGGCACCGTACGTAGCAAGATTGAATCAAGACTGATGTAATCAAATGTAATGGCAGCGTACGTAGCAAGATTAAATCAAGACTGATGTAATTAAATGAAATGGCACCGTACGTAGCAAGATTGAATCAAGACTGATGTAATCAAATGTAATGGCAGCGTACGTAGCAAGATTGAATCAAGACTGAAGTAATTAAATGTAATGGCAACGTACGTAGCAAGATTGAATCAAGACTGATGTAATCAAATGAAATGGCAGCGTACGTAGCAAGATTGAATCAAGACTGATGTAATCAAATGAAATGGCACCGTACGTAGCAAGATTGAATCAAGACTGATGTAATCAAATGAAATGGCACCGTACGTAGCAAGATTGAATCAAGACTGATGTAATCAAATGAAATGGCAGCGTACGTAGCAAGATTGAATCAAGACTGATGTAATCAAATGAAATGGCAGCGTACGTAGCAAGATTGAATCAAGACTGATGTAATCAAATGAAATGGCACCGTACGTAGCAAGATTGAATCAAGACTGATGTAATCAAATGAAATGGCACCGTACGTAGCAAGATTGAATCAAGACTGATGTAATCAAATGAAATGGCACCCGACGTCACGTAGCAAGATTGAATCAAGACTGATGTAATCAAATGAAATGGCAGCGTACGTAGCAAGATTGAAGCAAGACTGATGTAATCAAATGAAATGGCACCGTACGTAGCAAGATTGAATCAAGACTGAAGTAATTAAATGAAATGGCAGCGTACGTAGCAAGATTAAATCAAGACTGATGTAATCAAATCAAATGGCAGCGTACGTAGCAAGATTGAATTAAGACTGATGTAATTAAATTAAATGGCACCGTACGTAGCAAGATTAAATCAAGACTGATGTAATCAAATGAAATGGCAGCGTATGTAGCAAGATTGAATCAAGACTGATGTAATCAAATGAAATGGCAGCGTACGTAGCAAGATTGAATCGAGACTGATGTAATCAAATGTAATGGCAGCTTACGTAGCAAGATTGAATTAAGACTGAGGTAATCAAATGAAATGGCAGCGTACGTAGCAAGATTGAATCAAGACTGATGTAATCATACCTGTATGAAATGGCACCGTACGTAGCAAGATTGAATCAAGATTTATGTAATCAAATAAAATGGCAGCGTACGTAGCAAGATTGAATCAAGACTGATGTAATCAAATGAAATGGCAGCGTACGTAGCAAGATTGAATTAAGACTGATGTAATCAAATGAAATGGCACCGTACGTAGCAAGATTGAATCAAGACTGATGTAATCATATGAAATGGCACCGTACGTAGCAAGATTGAATCAAGATTGATGTAATCAAATGATTTGGCACCGTACGTAGCAAGATTGAATCAAGACTGATGTAATTAAATGAAATGGCAGCGTACGTAGCAAGATTGAATCAAGACTGAGGTAATCAAATGAAATGGCAGCGTACGTAGCAAGATTGAATCAAGACTGATGTAATCAAATGAAATGGCACCGTACGTAGCAAGATTGAATCAAGACTGATGTAATCAAATGAAATGGCACCGTACGTAGCAAGATTGAATCAAGACTGAAGTAATTAAATGAAATGGCACCGTACGTAGCAAGATTGAATCAAGACTGAGGTAATCAAATGAAATGGCAGCGTACGTAGCAAGATTGAATCAAGACTGATGTAATCAAATGAAATGGCAGCGTACGTAGCAAGATTGAATCAAGACTGATGTAATCAAATGAAATGGCACCGTACGTAGCAAGATTGAAGCAAGACTTGTAAGTAAATGAAATGGCACCGTACGTAGCAAGATTGAAGCAAGACTGATGTATTTAAATTTGATTGCATGACCCCAAATTACGAGTATGTATTTGTTTTGTTATTTTGTCATTGAGTTAGGTAGGAGCGGCATGACGGTATGGTTTCAAAGGGAATATTAATACTTTGAATTGAATTCTATACGAAAATGGAAGCCAGTGCAAATCTCTTTATATTGGAATAATACGGTCTTTTGTATATCAAGCCTTTGAATGATATGGTCCTTTGTATATCAAGCCTTTGAATGATATGGTCCTTTGTATATGAAGCCTTTGAATGATATGGTCCTTTGTATATCAAGCCTTTGAATGATATGGTCCTTTGTATATGAAGCCTTTGAATGATATGGTCCTTTGTATATCAAGCCTTTGAATGATATGGTCCTTTGTATATGAAGCCTTTGAATGATATGGTCCTTTGTATATGAAGCCTTTGAATGATATGGTCCTTTGTATATCAAGCCTTTGAATGATATGGTCCTTTGTATATCAAGCCTTTGAATGATATGGTCCTTTGTATATCAAGCCTTTGAATGATATGGTCCTTTGTATATCAAGCCTTTGAATGATATGGTCCTTTGTATATCAAGCCTTTGAATGATATGGTCCTTTGTATATCAAGCCTTTGAATGATATGGTCCTTTGTATATCAAGCCTTTGAATGATATGGTCCTTTGTATATCAAGCCTTTGAATGATATGGTCCTTTGTATATCAAGCCTTTGAATGATATGGTCCTTTGTATATGAAGCCTTTGAATGATATGGTCCTTTGTATATCAAGCCTTTGAATGATATGGTCCTTTGTATATGAAGCCTTTGAATGATATGGTCCTTTGTATATCAAGCCTTTGAATGATATGGTCCTTTGTATATCAAGCCTTTGAATGATATGGTCCTTTGTATATCAAGCCTTTGAATGATATGGTCCTTTGTATATCAAGCCTTTGAATGATATGGTCCTTTGTATATGAAGCCTTTGAATGATATGGTCCTTTGTATATCAAGCCTTTGAATGATATGGTCCTTTGTATATCAAGCCTTTGAATGATATGGTCCTTTGTATATCAAGCCTTTGAATGATATGGTCCTTTGTATATCAAGCCTTTGAATGATATGGTCCTTTGTATATCAAGCCTTTGAATGATATGGTCCTTTGTATATGAAGCCTTTGAATGATATGGTCCTTTGTATATCAAGCCTTTGAATGATATGGTCCTTTGTATATGAAGCCTTTGAATGATATGGTCCTTTGTATATCAAGCCTTTGAATGATATGGTCCTTTGTATATCAAGCCTTTGAATGATACGGTCCTTTGTATATCAAGCCTTTGAATGATATGGTCCTTTGTATATCAAGCCTTTGAATGATATGGTCCTTTGTATATCAAGCCTTTGAATGATATGGTCCTTTGTATATGAAGCCTTTGTGCATGCTCATCCATTTTTTCTTTGTCTGCCTGGGTTTTGTTTTTGATTTTCTCTTTCTACATAGTCTCAAAGGTCTTGATAGTATGGCTTTTAATTAATACAAATGTAATAAGAATGATGATAAAATTATGGGCAATTAGGCATCTAAACAGTGAGATGCTTAAAACTATAAGTATATCTGAAGCTTACCATAGGTTCAGTCTCTTCTCAACCCCTATTGACAGAACTCCTGTCTTCGGCAGTTCAATTGGCACACTAGGAGTCTGACAAGGCCCCATTGACAGAACTCCCCTCTGAGGGTTCAATTGGCACACCAGGAGTCCGACAAGGCCCCATTGACAGAATTCTCCTCTGAGGGTTTAGTTGGCACACCACGAGTCTGACAAGGCCTATTGAAAGAACTCCCCCTCTGAAGGATTAATTGGCACACCACGAGTCTGACAAGGCCCCATTGACAGAACTCCCCGTCTAAGGGTTTAATTGACACACCACGAGTCTGACAAAGCCCCATTGACAGAACTACCCTCTGAGGGTTTAATTGGCACACCACGAGTCTGACAAGGCCCCATTGACAGAATTTGAGGGTTCAGTTGGCACACCACGAGTGATAAGGCCCCATTGACAGAATTTCCCCTCTGAGGGTTTAATTGGCACACCACGAGTCTGACAAGGCCCCATTGACAGAACTCTCCCTCTGAGGGTTTAATTGGCACACCACAAGTCTGACAAGGCCCATTGACAGAACACCTCTTCTGAGGGTTCAATTGACACACCACAAGTCTGACAAGGCCCCATTGACAGAACTCCTCTGATGGTTCAATTTGCACACTGTGAGTGAGTCTTACAAAAGCACTGAGTCAAATTAGAGACAGACTTTGCACATATAGTTAAAGAAAAGCTTTGCCCTTGCAATTTATTTACAGAATATATATACAGGTGGAAACAAATGATAAGGAATCAGCTATTTTGGTGTATACTATTGGGCTGCTTTGGTTATCTTATGTTTACATTTTCCTTGTTTTTAACTTTCTGTATCTGCAATTTTATTTTTGGTCTTGTGTTTATCTCACTGTACTGCAGTGAACCATCTGATTGGCCTGTTGGAGCAACTAGTTATCTCCTGGTGTGGTATTGTTCGCATTTGCACTTAATATACAAAAACAACATGCGAAGGTCAATTGTTGGCTTTGAAGACATTGGCGGGTTGTAGGTGTGCTTCTTCCAGCGTGTGGTCAGTGTTCACATTCCAGCAAGTGATCAGTGTTCACGCTACACCTCAAAGTAGTATTCCTTTTGGTTACCATAGACTGTTAAAAACCAGGAAGCGGTCGAAGAATGTTGTTTGTACTCCGTACTTTAAACCTTGCCTGAGAAAATAAAGCAATAACCTTGATTGAAACTATTTATTTACTGCATCATATAGTTTATTCACTTTTTAAAATAACAGTTTCACACCTTTTGTGTCATAGCATCCAATTACTGACCCACAGTAGCATAACATTAACATAAATTTGCATGATTCAAACTTTGCATGATTCAAACTTTGCATGATTCAAACTTTGCATGATTCAAACTTTGCATGATTCAAACTTTGCATGATTCAAACTTTGCATGATTCAAACTTTGCATGATTCATAGCAAAACTACACAAACATTTTTGGTTCGCATGCGTAGCATTATGCGATGTAATGGCGATTACGTCCGTCCGGCCTTCCACAGATTTGAGATTTCCTAAGAAAATGTTAAAGTTTCTTCAGACTTCCTCAGAAAAGCTTAAAGATTCTTCAGATATTCTTATGGAAGGTTAGAATTTCCTTATAAAATGTTAAAGTTTTTTAGAGATACTTAAGATAGGATTGAAGACTAGTTTTCTTGAAAAGTCTACAACACATTTTATATTTTCTTAGAAGATAACTGTAAAATGATATAATTTTCCAATATTCTTCAGAGATTTTCAAGTCTCTCTTGTAGTACTTGAGATTTAAAATCCTTGAAATTCTTCAAAATATTTGGGCACCAACAGTTGTATCAGGCATGGTTTTTTAAACTCCACCTTTATTATTGTGCTCATTTGCATAAAGTTGCTACAGTATAATGACCTGACCAGACTTTTTTATTTAATATGTTTAGTCAGGGAGTGTGACAGGATGTGATTGCATATAACCATTGGAAGGGATGCCAATGGGACATGGATCAGGGCCATGAAGGACATATGATTTAGTATTTACCATGTTGTATACACCAAGGGCTATATCAGGCATAATTATTTGACTCCACCTTTTTTTCTTAATCAACGACTCATTTGCATATAAGTTATTATATGAATTGACACTTTAATACATAGTATGTTTAATCAGGGACTGTGATAGCTAGGATAAGACTTCTTATGGAGCTTATGGGATGTCTTGTGAGACATAGGGTGGGACATGATGTGGGATGTCATGTGGGACATGGGTCGGGATGCCATGTGGAACAGGGTGGAATGCCACGTAGGATATATGGTGGAATGCCATGCAGGACATAGGGTGGATTGCCATGGGATGGAATGTCATGTGGGACATGGGATGATATGGGATATCATGTGGGACATGGCGTCCCACCCCATTTCAAGAAGTCATTTGCATATAAGTTATTACATGAAGTGACACTTTCATACATAGTATGCTCAATCAGGGACTGTGATTGCTAGGATGAGACTTCTTATGGAGCCTATGGGGCATCCCGTGAGGCATAAGGTGGGATGCCATGTGGAACATGGGGTGGATGCCATGTGGGACATGGTGGGATGCCATGTGGGACATGGGGTGAGATGCCATGTGGAACAGGGTAGAATGCCATGTGGGACATGGTGGAATGCCATAAGTAACACAGAGTGTGACATAGGTTGGGATGCCATGTGTGGCATAAGGTAGGATGCCATATGTGACATAAGGTAGGATGCCATGTGTGATATAGTTTAGAATGCCATGTGGGACATGGTGGGATGCCATGAGTAACACAGAGTGTGACATAGGTTGGGATGCCATGTGTGACATAAGGTAGGATGCCATATGTGACATAAGGTAGGATGCCATGTGTGATATAGGGTAGAAGGCTATGTGGGACATAGGGTAGGAGGCCATGGGGATATGGGATGTGATGCCATGTGGGACATAAAGTAGGATGTCATTAGGACATTAGGAGGGATACCATGTGGAACATTTGGTGGGATGCTATGTGGAACATCAGGTTGGGAAGCCACTGAAGCGGGACACAGGGAGGGATGCCATGTGGGACATAGGGAGGGATGTAATGTGGTACATATGGTTGGATTAATGTGGGACATACATGTAGGATGGGATCCATGTGGATTATAGCGTGGGATGCCATGTGGGACATGATGGATTGCCATGTGGGACATATGGTGGAATGCCATGTGAGACCCTGTATGGTAGTTTGCCATGTGGGACATGGTAAAATGCCATGTGGGACAAGGCATGAGATGTCATGTGGGACATGAGGTGGGATGTCATTTGGTACATGGGATGTGGGACATAGGGTGGAATGTCATGTGGGTCATAGGATTGGATGCCCTGTGGGACATATGATGGAATGCCACGTGGGACACGGGATGTCATGTGGGACATGGGGTGGGATGCCATGTGGAAGATATGGTGGAATGCCATGTGGAAGATATGGTGGAATGCCATGAGGGACATGGGGTGGGATGACATGTGGGACATGGGGTGAGATGCCATGTGGTACATGGGATGCCATGTGGACTTAGTGTGAGATGCCATTTTTATGATTGGCCGGGTCATATTATATGGGTGTCAATTTGCATGGGCATGCGAACCATGACGGTTTTTACTGTTCTAAAGAAAATTCGGTTTCTCATATTTATAAAACCCTTATGACGTGGTAATACATTACTTTTATCCTACCTCAAATATCTCAATTGATAACATTGGTAACATTGATCATTTTACTTTACGACGCGTTAAGAGCAATGTTACTTCCTATTTGTTCTCTTAAGCTTTTCATTCTGATTATACTCCACCACGCACTTTTCCACCTAAACTTTTGCGCCTTTTTCATTTTCCTTGATTTTCTCTTTGTGGATGGGTGACTGCTTTTGGTAAGATAGTTCCATTTAATTTTTTCCCTCCCATTGTGCGAGGTCTTCACGCCCTTTTCGGTACTTGTACAGTGGTTCTCGTATAGTAGTTCTGTGACTTTTTTTTTGTTTTCTAGTTGCCCTTGGTATTTTTTTTCAAACATGACCAATTGTTTTTGCCTTGACTCTCCCTCCCCTTCCCTTGACCTACCTGCTACTTCCATTGACCCTCAGCCCCAGTCCCAAAAATTGTAATCATTTAGGCCACCAACAAACCAGACAGTTTCAAAAGAGTTTCCCCCTTTCTCATCCGCAAGGCGCTCCATGGCCTTGTTGGTACCCTCCCCAAGGTTTCTACCATCAGATCCGGCGATCTCCTGGTGCACTGCACCAGGGACACTCAAGCCACCACCACCAAAACCCTAGCCAATTCTGGTATCCACATAACCGTCACTCCCCACCATTCCCTGAACTCCATCCAGCAAAGGTGTAATCAGAACCAGAGACCTTGCCTACTTGACCAATGAAGACCTCACTGATGAACTTGCCAGCCAACACGTCATTGAGGCCCGTCGTCTTAAGAGAGATGGTGCCGAAACATTCACCAATACCATCTTCCTGACTTTTTCCACACCAACTTTTCACTTCCATATCACTGCCGTCTGTCTGAGAATCGCAGTTGCCCCCTACATTCACATTCCTCTCACTTGTCATAAGTGCCAGAGGTATGGCCATGGAAAAAAAGTGCTGCCACAGCCAAGCATGCTGTGGCAACTTTAGAGCCTTGGACCATGACAGCGCCTCTTGCAGCAACACCCCACACTCCACCAATTGCAACGGTACTCACCCAGCCAACCATCCTTCCTTCTCAAATGACTTCACCTGGTTTCAGGAAAAACATAACAAAACTGAAAACCCTTATTCCTAGCACCACTTACTTGAGGGCCAGGAAGTAATTCCTCACTTCCCTCCACATCAAACCTTCTTAATCAAGCACTCGAGTCTCCTCAAACACCAGTACTGCCCCTCTACTCTAACACAACTAAAACTAACTCACATGCCCAAACTGACCTCACCTGGCTCTTTTTACCAAGTCCTAAGCCCATTGCCTTTGCCAACAACCCAACCACACCCATTACACAAACAACCTCCACCACCACCTCTCTTTCCAACCTTCCTTCCTTTTCTAAGAACCCTGTCTCCTTCCCCAACACCTCAAATATCATCAAACTCGAGCCAACCTGGCCAACAAATCAACAAACAGCCCACCATCCAATCCCACGTGTATGACTCTGAAGAGAACATGGATGGTTCGATTAATGAACCCACCGAACATACTTCTTGTCAAATTTTCAAAAACAACTGCTCCAGAAGAAACAGGAACAGATCCAATAAAAAACCAGCGAACCCAGACACAACAGATCTTCCTCCAGATAATCCTCCGCCTTCATATTGCGTACAACAGAAACAATTACAATAACTCTCTCAATATTATACAATGGAACATCAGGAACCATCTGCAACTCTCACCTCTCCCCCCATCTCCTCAAGGGTGAGGATTCCATATCAAACTTCAGTAACATCCTTATCAATATCGCCACCTGCGCCATTCCCAAACTCCCTAACCACCCCCAACCCATGGTTCAACGATGACTGCAAACCCCCCATCAAGAACAGGAAAAAGGCCCTCAGAAACCTAAAAGCAAACCCA
Source organism: Chiridota heheva (assembly GCA_020152595.1). Taxonomy (NCBI): domain Eukaryota; kingdom Metazoa; phylum Echinodermata; class Holothuroidea; order Apodida; family Chiridotidae; genus Chiridota; species Chiridota heheva. Next base: position 52,361 of record JAIGNY010002975.1, read on the forward strand.
ACCACCCACAACCTCAACCCCTTTCACATCAGCCATGCCAAAGTCAGGCGCACTATCAAGGACAGTAAAACCAACACTTGGAACAACTTTATCTCTTTCCTTACTACAACACCCCCCCCACTAAGAACATTTGGAGTATGGTTAACAGCTTCCACAGCAGGATAGGAAAGTCTCCCATCTACCATCTATCCTGAAATGGTAATCTTCTCACCGAGAAAAAGGATATCGCTAACCGCCTCGCCTCTTTCAGCAACATCTTGTCCTCGGCCAACTACCCCAGTGCTTTCAAAGCCAAAAACGCTTGCGACGAAACCGGGAGTACCTTTGCCTCCGACAACATCGAGAGCTACAACACCCTTCTCACCTTATCTGAATTGAAGCAAGCCATCCATGATGCTGGCTGCACCTCCAAAGGCCCACATAACATCCCCTACCAGTTCCTGAAACACCTCCCTAACAAGGCCACCACTACCCTACTCACCATCCTCAACCACATTCCTTTCCCCCTATCTGGAGGACAGCTACCATCACCCCTTCCCCAAACCGGGGAAAGACAGCACCAACTCCTCCAGCTATCGCCCTTATCTACTGTCTCTGTAAAATTATGGAAAGGATTAACCAGAGACTAAACTAGTTCCTTGAGACCAACAACTCTCCCCTCACCAAAACGGCTTCCGGAAATGTCACAATACTCTGGACACTAAATCACGCTCGACACCACCATCCGGGAATCCTTTGTAACAAAGGAACACCTCATTGCCATCTTTTTCAGCCTACAGAAAGCTTTTAACACTACTTGGAAATACAGCATTTACCGCAAGCTTCACGCTATCTTCCTCAGAGGTTACCTCCCCATCTTTTTTCAAGACTTCCAAGGTCGTATTTGCCACACCCTCTCCAATCACTACCCCCAAGAAGAGGGTGCTACCCAAGGCAGCATCCTCTCCCTTACTCTCTTAAACCTTAGCATTAACAACATTGCGAACAACCTTGGCCCCAACATCAATGTACCCTCTACGTGGACGACTCAACCATCTTCTACTCCTCCTTTAGCTTTTCTCTTGTCGAAAGTAGGCTCCAACTTAGCCTCAACCGGCTGTAAGACTGGTGCAACAATAATAGTTTTAAATTCTCCAAAGACAAGACAGTCTGCATGCACTTCTGTCATTTCAACAACCGTCACCTCAACCCGAACCTTGTGCTTAATGGTAATTGCATCCCTAAAGTTGAACACACTATGTTCCTGGGTTTAACTCTAGACCCCAATCTCTCCTACAAGCAACACATTACCAACCTGAAACAGACAGAAATGCAACAGCTCCCACAACATTCTCCGCCTCCTCTCCAACACCATTTGGGGTGCAAACCGCCATGCTCTCCTCAAAATCTTCAGGCTCACCATTCGTGCCAAGCTTGACTGCGGCAATATTGTCTACTGTGTTGCTCACAACTCTTACCTCAACCACATCAACATCATCCAAAATAAAGCCCTCAGGCTTTGTCTGGGTGCCTACAGGACCTCCCCAATCACCAGCCTTCATGTTGAAGCCAACGAACCCCCCTTTCTACTTAGATGTAAAAAGCTTAGCCTCTCCTATGCTTTTAGAGTCCTCACCAACACCCAGAACCCTGTTTACAACCTCATTAGGTACCCCAACTTCTCCACCCTCTTTGATAGGACTAAAACCCTATCCCCTCCCTTTAGCTTACACATCAAATCAGACCACCTCCATTTCAGCATGAACCCCGATACTCTTGGCATCTTCGCCTGGCACAATTTTCCTTCCTGGGCCACCCAACTCCCTTCTATTCACTTGGGCTTCTTCACTCATCGCAAAACCAAAACCCACCTTAACCTCTTTATCAATTTCCACAACCAAATCAAAGACCAACTCTCATACTACACCTCCATCTCTACTGATGGCTCCAAGGATGGCGACAAGACAGCTGCTGCTGCCATCATCCAAGACATCACCCTCAGTAGCAGGTTTCCCGACTACTCATCAATCTTTTCAGCCGAGGCAAAGGCCATCCTCCTCACCCTCAACTTTATTAAGTACTCTCCACTCAGCTACTTTGCCATCTTCTCCAACTCCATGGCTGTGCGTACTTGTTTACTCAATCTTAAATGGGATAACCTCACCTGCCACCTCCTCCTCCGGAAACTCTTTTCTCCCACCCTCTGCAGGAAAAGTATTCTTTTCTTCTGGATACCCAGCCATGTTGGCATCCCTGGCAATGACAGGGCTGATGCAGCCGCTAAGCTTGCCCTCAACCTCCCCCCTACCCCATTTCCAAAAACCCTTTCTGACATCAAACCGCTTATTGCTTCCCTTGTTTGTGACCGCGGGCAAACCTCATGGGACTCCCAAATTGATAACAAACTCCACGTCATCTAGGCCACCATTCCGATCAAACCCACCATCCACAACCTCTCTTGTGTCGACAACGTTCATATTATCCGTCTTAGAATAGGTCACATTCACAAGAATTCCACCCAACTCCTCTCTTTCCTTCACTACTGTTCTTCTCCATGTTGTTCTTGGGCTACCTACTTTTCTTCTCCCTTCTAGATATTTGTTTGGTGGTGTTTCTTCCTCTTCTAAACCCTGCTTGTTCAACTTTCAGCTTGCTGTTAACTCTGTTTCTGATTCTGTCGATCAAAACTCTCCTAAGCATTTTGCTAGGCACTGATGTTAAGGTAATACCTCTCCAATTGGGGTATCCGCTTTCAGCAGTTTTGTTGTAATATTATCCTTACCAGCAGCCTTGTTATTCTTTAACTTCTTCATTGCATCCTTTATTTCGAATCTAGTAATATGACTAGTGTCAGTTGCCTCAGATTCTTCAAATTCTTTTTGTATTTTATCATATTTTGTCCTTTGATTTTGTGGCTTAAAAATCATGGGATATGTCAGGAAAGTAGTAAAATAGAATCGTGTAAGTAAGGATAATTATATTTTACCACCTGAAGAAAGTTTGAATGAAAATAATTGAAGTAAGAAAAAAGTGAAATATATTTTCTATAAAATACATTAATAATTGTTAAAGATGTGAGGATAAGGGCGCCAAGCTTCCATAGTAGACTTACTATACCAGTCATTTCTACAAAGATAAGACAAGAGTTTTAAACTTTGATATCTCCTCAACCCTGTTATAAATGCCCACGTAATCGTGACACTTCCGATTGGACGGGCAGTTTTTACAAAATGGGCCCACAGCATTGATCCTTGTATCATTTGAAAGAGCTCAAATACTTCTTTTAGAAAATGTAACTTTTTGATGGGTTATGTACAAGATTTTTGAGATAAAATGGATTAAAATAAAGAAAATTTAAAAAATGCACAAAATTCCAGACCTAGCTTTTGCTTAAAAATTTGTGAACAATGTCCAAGATATCAAATTGTCCAATTCAGGTCAAATTTTGCCTGCCCTTATCACCAATATCTTTTTTGGAAAAACTTGTGCAAAATTTGATGATTGTTAGCCTTTCTAAAACAAATTTTTGAAAAGAATCGTATTTTTGGATCATAGTACACCTACCACACACCAAAAATATTGTGACAAAGCTTACATCATGCACCTACCAGACCAAAAATATTGTGACAAAGCTTACATCACGCACCTACCACACCAAAAATATTGTGACAAAGCTTACATCATGCACCTGCCACACCAAAAATATTGTGACAAAGCTTACATCACGCACCTACCAGACCAAAAATATTGTGACAAAGCTTACATCATGCACCTACCAGACCAAAAATATTGTGACAAAGCTTACATCACGCACCTACCAGACCAAAAATATTGTGACAAAGCTTACATCATGCACCTACCACACACCAAAAATATTGTGACAAAGCTTACATCATGCACCTACCACACCAAAAATATTGTGACAAAGCTTACATCATGCACCTGCCACACCAAAAATATTGTGACAAAGCTTACATCACGCACCTACCAGACCAAAAATATTGTGACAAAGCCCACATCATGCACCTACCAGACCAAAAATATTGTGACAAAGCTTACATCACGCACCTACCAGACCAAAAATATTGTGACAAAGCTTACATCATGCACCTACCACACACCAAAAATATTGTGACAAAGCTTACATCATGCACCTACCACACCAAAAATATTGTGACAAAGCTTACATCATGCACCTGCCACACCAAAAATATTGTGACAAAGCTTACATCACGCACCTGCCAGACCAAAAATATTGTGACAAAGCTTACATCATGCACCTACCAGACCAAAAATATTGTGACAAAGCTTACATCATGCACCTACCAGACCAAAAATATTGTGACAAAGCTTACATCACGCACCTACCACACCAAAAATATTGTGACAAAGCTTACATCATGCACCTACCAGACCAAAAATATTGTGACAAAGCTTACATCACGCACCTACCAGACCAAAAATATTGTGACAAAGCTTACATCATGCACCTACCACACACCAAAAATATTGTGACAAAGCTTACATCATGCACCTACCAGACCAAAAATATTGTGACAAAGCTTACATCATGCACCTACCAGACCAAAAATATTGTGACAAAGCTTACATCATGCACCTACCAGACCAAAAATATTGTGACAAAGCTTACATCATGCACCTACCACACCAAAAATATTGTGACAAAGCTTACATCATGCACCTACCAGACCAAAAATATTGTGACAAAGCTTACATCATGCACCTACCAGACCAAAAATATTGTGACAAAGCTTACATCATGCACCTACCAGACCAAAAATATTGTGACAAAGCTTACATCATGCACCTACACACACCAAAAATATTGTGACAAAGCTTACATCATGCACCTACCACACACCAAAAATATTGTGACAAAGCTTACATCATGCACCTACACACACCAAAAATATTGTGACAAAGCTTACATCATGCACCTACCAGACTAAAAATATTGTGACAAAGCTTACATCATGCACCTACACAGACCAAAAATATTGTGACAAAGCTTACATCATGCACCTACCACACACCAAAAATATTGTGACAAAGCTTACATCATGCACCTACCACACACCAAAAATATTGTGACAAAGCTTACATCATGCACCTACCACACACCAAAAATATTGTGACAAAGCTTACATCATGCACCTACACACACCAAAAATATTGTGACAAAGCTTACATCATGCACCTACCACACACCAAAAATATTGTGACAAAGCTTACATCATGCACCTACACACAAAAATATTGCTTACATCATGCACCTACCACACACCAAAAATATTGTGACAAAGCTTACATCATGCACCTACCAGACCAAAAATATTGTGACAAAGCTTACATCATGCACCTACACACACAAAGACCAAAAATATTGTGACAAAGCTTACATCATGCACCTACACAGACCAAAAATATTGTGACAAAGCTTACATCATGCACCTACCATGACCAAAAATATTGTGACCTTACATCAGCACCTACCAGACCAAAAATATTGTGACAAAGCTTACATCATGCACCTACCACACACCAAAAATATTGTGACAAAGCTTACATCATGCACCTACCAGACAAAAATATTGTGACAAAGCTTACATCATGCACCTACCAGACCAAAAATATTGTGACAAAGCTTACATCATGCACCTACCAGACCAAAAATATTGTGACAAAGCTTACATCATGCACCTACCAGACCAAAAAATATTGTGACAAAGCTTACATCATGCACCTACCAGACCAAAAATATTGTGACAAAGCTTACATCATGCACCTACCACACCAAAAATATTGTGACAAAGCTTACATCATGCACCTACCACACACCAAAAATATTGTGACAAAGCTTACATCATGCACCTACCACACACCAAAAATATTGTGACAAAGCTTACATCATGCACCTACACACACCAAAAATATTGTGACAAAGCTTACATCATGCACCTACCACACACCAAAAATATTGTGACAAAGCTTACATCATGCACCTACCAGACCAAAAATATTGTGACAAAGCTTACATCATGCACCTACCAGACCAAAAATATTGTGACAAAGCTTACATCATGCACCTACCAGACCAAAAATATTGTGACAAAGCTTACATCATGCACCTACCAGACCAAAAATATTGTGACAAAGCTTACATCATGCACCTACCACACACCAAAAATATTGTGACAAAGCTTACATCATGCACCTACCACACACCAAAAATATTGTGACAAAGCTTACATCATGCACCTACACACACCAAAAATATTGTGACAAAGCTTACATCACGCACCTACCACACCAAAAATATTGTGACATGCAATGCTAAAAATATTGTGACAAAGCTTTACATCAGCACCTACCACACACCAAAAATATTACATCATGCACCTACCAGACCAAAAATATTGTGACAAAGCTTACATCACGCACCTACCAGACCAAAAATATTGTGACAAAGCTTACATCATGCACCTACCACACACCAAAAATATTGTGACAAAGCTTACATCATGCACCTACCAGACCAAAAATATTGTGACAAAGCTTACATCATGCACCTACCAGACAAAAATATTGTGACAAAGCTTACATCATGCACCTACCAGACCAAAAATATTGTGACAAAGCTTACATCATGCACCTACCACACCAAAAATATTGTGACAAAGCTTACATCATGCACCTACCAGACCAAAAATATTGTGACAAAGCTTACATCATGCACCTACCAGACCAAAAATATTGTGACAAAGCTTACATCATGCACCTACCAGACCAAAAATATTGTGACAAAGCTTACATCATGCACCTACCACACACCAAAAATATTGTGACAAAGCTTACATCATGCACCTACCACACACCAAAAATATTGTGACAAAGCTTACATCATGCACCTACCACACACCAAAAATATTGTGACAAAGCTTACATCATGCACCTACCAGACCAAAAATATTGTGACAAAGCTTACATCATGCACCACACACCAAAATATTGTGACAAAGCTTACATCATGCACCTACCACACACCAAAAATATTGTGACAAAGCTTACATCATGCACCTACCACACACCAAAAATATTGTGACAAAGCTTACATCATGCACCTACCACACACCAAAAATATTGTGACAAAGCTTACATCATGCACCTACCACACACCAAAAATATTGTGACAAAGCTTACATCATGCACCTACCACACACCAAAAATATTGTGACAAAGCTTACATCATGCACCTACCACACACCAAAAATATTGTGACAAAGCTTACATCATGCACCTACCAGACCAAAAATATTGTGACAAAGCTTACATCACGCACCTACCAGACCAAAAATATTGTGACAAAGCTTACATCACGCACCTACCAGACCAAAAATATTGTGACAAAGCTTACATCATGCACCTACCAGACCAAAAATATTGTGACAAAGCTTACATCATGCACCTACCACACACCAAAAATATTGTGACAAAGCTTACATCATGCACCTACCAGACCAAAAATATTGTGACAAAGCTTACATCATGCACCTACCAGACCAAAAATATTGTGACAAAGCTTACATCATGCACCTACCAGACCAAAAATATTGTGACAAAGCTTACATCATGCACCTACCAGACCAAAAATATTGTGACAAAGCTTACATCATGCACCTACCAGACCAAAAATATTGTGACAAAGCTTACATCATGCACCTACCACACACCAAAAATATTGTGACAAAGCTTACATTATGCACCTACCACACACCAAAAATATTGTGACAAAGCTTACATCAAGCACCTACCACACACCAAAAATATTGTGACAAAGCTTACATCATGCACCTACCACACACCAAAAATATTGTGACAAAGCTTACATCATGCACCTACCACACACCAAAAATATTGTGACAAAGCTTACATCATGCACCTACCAGACCAAAAATATTGTGACAAAGCTTACATCATGCACCTACCAGACCAAAAATATTGTGACAAAGCTTACATCATGCACCTACCAGACCAAAAATATTGTGACAAAGCTTACATCATGCACCTACCACACACCAAAAATATTGTGACAAAGCTTACATCATGCACCTACCACACACCAAAAATATTGTGACAAAGCTTACATCATGCACCTACCACACACCAAAAATATTGTGACAAAGCTTACATCATGCACCTACCACACACCAAAAATATTGTGACAAAGCTTACATCAAGCACCTACCACACACCAAAAATATTGTGACAAAGCTTACATCACGCACCTACGCACAATTGAAAACAAAAAGAGCAACTACTCTCGTTTTCTTTATGCCGATATTTAAGTTTAAAACCAAACCCATTGTACTGAAACATAGGTGCTTGGTGTCGTTAATAGTGTGCGAGCTGAAAACATGCATGCCCCAGGTATAAATATCGGCCATGTGCATGATTTGTTTTCCATGAGTAATTACAGCAATGATTAGTAATATGTTTATTTAAAATAAAATAAAATTGTGCATGTTTTGTTTTGAATTTTTTTTTTTAGACTGGTATCATTGGAAAGGAAATTTCACAAACAATCTAAATATCAAAAAAATCTTCCATTTTCATTATTCACAAGAAAACATACAAGCTCAAAAAATTGGTTTGGTTTTGCCTAAAATTAGCAACTTTGCATATCTATGTTGATACTTTCTTTATTTTCACTTTTGTAGTTAAAATTGTATTGTCTTAGCATTCATATAAACCAAACTTGAAGTGATACAAGAGGAAAAGAAAGTTATGAGAAAATAAATTTGAAGAATTTTTCTTTTGAAAATCTGAATTTTGTAGTCATGTTTCAAATCCTTTTTAAATATTTAAGAGCTTATGTGAAAATATGGAGCAGCTGTGACAAACTCTTATTTCTGAAACGATTTATTGCAGATCTCGTTTCTTATAAAGGTTGTCTTCAATATCAATGTATGGTTTTTCTGTTTTAAGCCATTGCAAAAGCAATATAACAAGACTGGCATAGTAAATATTTTAATTTCAACTGTGTTTATGAAATCAATCATTATACTTTTATCTTGAATTATTATATTAAAATTTTGGTAATAGAGCTGTAGCACAGCATTAGCTAATAAGAATATGTGTGATAGGAATTTGATAAAACGAAATGGCTACCAGCACCAATTTAGCTGTTTTTGCTGTCACGCTTTACTCTTCCAGATATCCGCTCTCCAAGTATGTTTCCGTGGTGATGATTTCTACTGGTATATTCACATGTACACTGATGTCTGCTCGTAATGTGGTAGGTATTTCAATTTTTCCCTCTTTCTACAGTCTTTGTTTTTTTTTAAACCTTTCTAAATGTGAAATGTACATGTATTATATTTTTTTTTGCTTTTGCCGTCTTTTTTTTTTTTTTTTTGTGTTTGATTTTGTTTCTGTCCATGTTTATATGTTGATTTGTTGTTTGTTTTTGTTTCTGTCTATGTTATATTTTGATTTGTTGTTTGTTTTTTATTTCATTACCCTCGTCTTATATTTAGCTTTAGGTTGTTTTGCTGTAGTCTAATCTTTATGTGTATTCTAATTTGTTGTTTGTTTTTGCTTTTATTCCTGTCTGTATGTGTAACTTTCTTTTGTTAACCGCTCGCCATCCAGGTTGGTGAAGAGGAAATGTGGCATATGTACCATCCGTCCCTTCATCCGTCCCTTCATCCGTCCCTTCATCCGTCCCTTCATCCGTCCCTTCGTCCGTCCGCATGCATGTACAATTACTTGGATTAAAAGATTTCTGGGCAGGTGAGTAGAGGGTTGGTAGTTAAGTGGAGGGTGTTTAGGTGAGTCGAACTTGAGTGGGTAGCGAGTAGAGAATGGGTAGTGAGGAGAGGGGGGTAGGTGAGTAGAGAATGGGTAGTGAGGAGAGGGGGTAGGTGAGTAGAGGTTTGGTATGTGATTTGAGGGGTGGGTATGTGATTTGAGGGTGGGTATGTGATTTGAGGGTGGGTATGTGATTTGAGGGTGGGTATGTGATTTGAGGGTGGGTATGTGAGAAGATTGTGGGTATGTGAGAAGATTGTGGGTATGTGAGAAGAGGGTGGGTATGTGAGAAGAGGGTGGGTAGGGGAGAAGAGGGTGGGTACATGGAAGAAGGTGAGTATTTGAGAAGAGGGTGGGTAGGTGAGTGAGAGGGTGGGTAGGTGAGCGAGCAGGTGGGTAGGTGAGTGGAGGGTGGGTAGGTCAGTAGAGGGTGGGTAGGTCAGTAGAGGGGTTTATGTGAGTAGAGGGTGGGTAGGTTAGAGTGTCGGAAGAAAAGTGGAGGGTGGGTATGTTAGAGTGAGTGGGTAGTAAGTAGAGGGTAGGTAGTTAGGGAAGTTTGGGTTGGTGAGTAGAGGGTTTGGAGGTTTGGTAAGTGATTAGAGGGTGGGTATGTGAGTAGAGGGTGGGTAGGTGAAAGGAGGTTTGGTAGGTGAGTGAGGGTGAGTAGGCAAGTGAAAAGTGGGTAGGTGAGTAGAGGGTTAATATGTGGGTAGGTGAGTAGATGGCAGGTAGGTGAGTAAAGGGTGGGTATGTGAGTATAGGTTGAGTAGGTCAGTAGAGGGCGGGTAGGTTAGTAGAGCATGGGAAGTAAGGAAAGGGTGAGTAGAGGGTGTGTAGGTGAGTGAAGGTTTGGTAGGTGATTAGAGGGGTTGGTATGTGGTTAGAGAGGTTGGTATGTGATTGAGGATGGGTAGGTGAATGGAGGGTGAATAGGTAATAGGTAGGTGAGAAGAGGGTTAATATTTGAGTAGATGGTGGGTAGGTGAGTAGATGATAGTAGGTGAGTAGAGGGTGGGTATGTGAGTAGAGGTGGGTAGGTGAATAGAGGGTGGGTAGGTGAGTAGTTGATGGGTAGGTCAGTAGAGGGTGGGTATGTGAATAGAGGGTGGGTAGGTAAGTGGAGGGTTGGTGGGTAGTGAGGAGATGGTGGGTAGCTAGGAGAGGGTGGTTAGCTGAGTAGAGGGTGCATAGGTGAGTGCAGGTTTGATAGATAAGTGGAGGATAGGTAGGTGAGTGGAGATTGAGGATGTGAGTGGAGGATGGGTAGGTGAGGAGAGCATGGGTGGGTGGGGTAGGATGGGTAGATGAGTGCAGGGTAGATATGTGAGTATAAAGTAGGTACATGCCTAGAGGGTGGTAATGAGTAAAAGGTGAGTGTCATGACTGAGTTAAAGGATGGATAGGTGGTAAGGAAAATGTAGGTGGTTTGAGAGGATAGTTGAATGCAGAAAGAGTGTTGGGGTAGGTCTGGAGGATGATAGGAATAGATGATAGTGAGTGAATGTGTTGGAGTGGTAGGCGGGTTGGTGGTGGTAGGTGAATAGAGGAGGGTAGATGAATGAGGGATGGCAGATGAATGAAATATGGTAAGTAAATGGGACATGAGTGGTGTGGGCAGGGTATTTGTTTGGGTGGGAAGAGTTCATAGTTGATGGTGGATGGATGGTGAGTGGGAAGATTTGGATTATGACTGATGAGGAAATATAATATTTCATTGGGATAGGATGAGGGGATGGGAGTTAAAGGAAAGATTGTTGGGTAAAAGATGGCATGAGCCGGTGGATTAAGGGAGGGCACATGCATGATGAAAATTTTGTTCTAAAAAGTTTGCAAGACGGTTTTTCATATCATGGAGCTATTAATAGTACCATAATCAGATCAAATGGCAAAACTGTCTAGGACTGCACACAGTTGATTAAACTCCCGAATGACTGTTTATTCATCATGCCTGAATGCACAAAGCAGTTGCTCTTAGAGTTACTTGCTGGTATCAGTTACAGTTCAGTGCTGATCTAGTCTCACTGTGGAGCTATTAACTGTTAAGTGGTCTCACAAGGTCAGTGATGTTTGTAAATTTAATATCTCTCTGAAAACAATGCAGCCTTTTAGTGGATTAGATACTGTGTGTTAGAAACAAAGGCCATACTGGAATTTCTGGAATATATAAGCATGGAGGTACTGCCTCCATGATGTAGGTTTATGCAGGATATTGTACAGTAGCAAAGAAAGTTATCTGTATGTCAAGAAAAAGCTGTTTTGCCAAGTTTCTTTTTATTTACTTAACACTGAAGTTAGTGTTAGATAAAGAAACGAGTTTTAAAAGAACTCTAATACAAATTATTAAATATCTATTGCTCTGAAACCATTAATCAATTGATAATTCATAACAATTAATTTTCTTTTGTTTCTATTTATTAGAACAGATTTTATGTAAAATATCGATGACAGATCAAGATATTTCTTATCATTTAATACAATCCTCTGAAATTATTCATGCTATAATTATTGTTCACGTAATTCTAAAAGCAATGATTTTATGACTTTCTCTTAAATTCTCCATGTGTTCTTTTTGACCTTTTTCATGATTAATATCCAATTGTATCAAATCTCAAGTATTTCTTTTTTAGCACGTTAGACAGTGGTGTCACCAAAGGCCCTTATAGCGAGAGTTTATTGCCCTAGCTAGGGCCTACTCCAGAGTTTTGTATGAAAATGTACTCCCAATATCAGAAAAGCTTATTCAAGAAATATTCTCCTCAAACTTTTCAGGCTCACCATTTGTACCAAGCTTGACTATGGCAATATTGTCTACTGTGTCGCTCACAACTCATACCTCAACCACATTAACACCATCCAAAATGAAGCCCTCAGGCTTTGTCTAGGAGCCTACAGGACCTCCCCAATCACCAGCCTTCATGTTGAAGCCAACCCCCCTTTCTACTTAGATGTAAAAAGCTTAGCCTCTCCTATGCTTTTAGAGTCCTCACCAACACTCAGAACCCTGTTTACAACCTCATTAGGTACCCCAATTTCTCCTCCCTCTTTGATAGGACTAAAACCCTATCCCCTCCCTTTAGCTTACGCATTAAATCAGACCTCTTCCATCTTGGCATCAACCCGCCACTCTCGGCACCTTCTCCTGGCCCACTTTTCCTCCTTGGGCCACCCCCCTCCCTTCTGTCCACCTAGACCTCTCCACTTATCACAAAACTCAAACTCACTCTAACCTCTTCATTAATCTCCACAACCAAATCAAAGACCAACTCTCAAATTACACCTCCATCTATACTGATGGCTCCAAGGAAGGCAACAAGACAGCTGCTGCTGCCATCATTCAAGACATCACCCTCAGTAGCAGACTTCCTGACTACTCATCAATCTTTTCAGCCGAGGCTAAGGCCATTCTCCTCGCCCTCAACTTTATTGAGTACTCTCTTCGTAGTCACTTTGCCATTTTCTCTGACTCAAAGGCTGTTCTTACTTCATTACTCAATCTTAAATGGGATAACCTCACCTGCCACCTCCTCCGGAAACTCTTTTCTCCCACCCTCTGCAGGAAAAGTATTCTTTTCTTCTGGATACCCAGCCATGTTGGCATCGCTGGCAATGACAGGGCTGATGCAGCCGCTAAGCTTGCCCTCAACCTCCTCCCTTCCCCTTTTCCCAAAAACCTCTCTGACATCAAACCGCTTATCGCTTCCCTTGTTTGTGACCGCTGGCAAACCTCATGGTACTCCCAAATTGATAACAAACTCCATGTCATCCAGCCCACAATTCCGATCAAATCCACCATCAACAACCTCTCTCGTATCGACAACGTTCATATTACCCGTCTTAGAATTGGTCACACCCACCTCACTCACTCCCACCTCCTTATTGGTCCCCCCCAACAATTGCCACTGCATCCTCACAATCCAACACATTCTCCTTGCTTGCCCCCTGTACAACCTTCCCAGAGCTTCCCTCGCTCCCCACAACTCAATTGCTGTGTTCTTCCAGAAAAATCCTCCGGATAAAATAATCTCCTTCCTTCATCATGCATACCTCTACAACCATATTTAATTTTCCTCTTCCACCCCCTCTCTTCTTTGTTTTTGTTTTTACCCATGCACCTCCTCTCTCGATTACAGCTTTCTGGCTTTTGTTCTTGAATTTCTCTCATTCTCCCCCTGGCTTCTTTCCTTCCTACCTCTAAAATGATCTGACCTCTCAGGCACAATTTGACACTCGTTGTCGTGGTGCCGTTGAGGCCTCATCAAACAAACCTTCATCATGCTTTCCTCTACACCCATATTTAATTCTCCTCTTCCACCCCCTCTCTACTTTGTTTTTGTTTCAACCATGCACCTCCCCTCTCGATCACAGCTTTCTGACCTTTTGTTCTTGAATTTATCTCATTCTCCCCCTCTTTCCTTTACTTCCTACCTCTGGAATGATCTGACCTCTCAGGCACAATTTGACCTTTGTTGTCGTGGTGTCGTTAAGCCCTCATCAAACAAAAAACAAGAAATATTTTGGCCTAAGTTAGTTTTTGCTGCCCCTGCCCCCACACCCACCCACCAAAATGATTAAAGTTACCCAATTTCCGACTTTTTCCTCAAAATATCCAACTCTTTCCTCCAAATCTTATATATCCAACGTTCCTCGAAATTTCTAATGTTTTTTATCAAAATATCTGACCTGTTCCTCGAAATGTCTGATTTTTTTTTCAAAATATCCGACTTATCTTCAAAATCTCTTAATTATTTGTACAGTATATACCCGAATTTTACTTTAAAATTTCCACGGTTTTCCCTTAAAATATCTGAAGGATTTTTCAAAATATCCAACTTATCATCAAAATCTCTTAATTTTTTGCACAATATATATCTGACTTTTACTTTAAATTTTCCAAGGTATTTCCTCAAAATATCTGGCTTTTTCCTCAAATTGGCAGAAGATTTTCTTTATTCACGATATAGTCAATGTTATGACAGCATAAGGATTCCTGGTTCTAGGCCAGTAGGGAAGGGGTATGACAGGATTATTTTTCCCACTTTCTGTGAGCCCATGTTAAATTTTTCTCAAAATCTGTACAAATTTGTATTTAAAAAGTTCTAGATTTTTGACCTGATTAGAGTCTGTTTCTAATTTTGACACCAGCAAAATGGATTTAGATATTTGTATAATTTTTAGAAAGTCAAATTTTATTTTAGTGCAATTTTTAACAATTTAATATATAGGTATGTGTGAATGAAAATTGTAGGCTTTAGTGGCAAAATTCTACCTCTAAATAGGGAATGGATTCAGTTTAGGTTTCAAAATTCTGAAGGGGTTTCCAACTGAAAATATTAAGCACAGAAATGAACACATTACTTTGAGCAGTCATCTGAATTATGTTCCTAAGTATATAACTAATTATTATTATCATTTTTAAGTCAGTTGGGGACATCAAAAGCATGGAATCTTCAGCGCTTCCAGAGCTAGTTACACCCCTAACCACAGAACCATGCAAGGCTGTCTGCTATGCGTTTTTTGTTATTTTCATGGAAAAGTTTTACATTGCCATAGCGAGCCATCAATAACAGGGAATTTTTAGACCTCCGGCCACCACTGGGTCCCTAACAGGATATGCCTCTTGACCCCACTAAAGCCCATTAAGAAGGTCCTTGGATCACACTACTCTCATGCCCTAGTTGCCCCACCCCCCGACCGTAAAAGGTCAGCGACTAATACTTCAGATACCTCCCCATATAATTAATTTTAAATCAGGAAATTTTTTCAGGAGCTTCACCGCACTTTCTACTTCAGTACATTTACATAGCGAAAAAAATGTTTAAGTTTCCAAAAAATGCACCACTCCCCCCCCTCCCTTTCCCCCTTCCCACTCCCCCTCTCCAATGGAAACTTTTCCAGTTTAAAAAAAATATATCACAAAATTTATCATTGGAAACAAGTAATAAAACAACTTCTAAGTCAATTTTGGCATTCTGGCAAGTACATAAGTTAGTTATCACTTAAACTTAAGTGACAATGCAAAAAAAAAAAATCCAACGTTAGTGCCTTTGTCTTAAGATACGTGGAATTTGTAGGTACGAAATTTCTCACAACTTGTCATATGTAGAAGGTAGTCCACATATTCCTTATGGTCATTCGACTATCAAGACCTTCAATAAAAGTGTATTCTTATCTAGAAAACTTAAGATAAATAATGGAGAACCTCAAATAAAAGTGTAATCTTATCTAGAAAACTTAAGATAAATAATGGAGAACCTCAAATAAAAGTGCAAGTTTATTTAGAAAACTTAAGATAGATAATGGAGAAAGACACACACAAAATCAACTGGCAACTGTGGCCTAAGCTGTTGCCACACTATTTCAATGCAAAAATCAGCCTAACGAGTTGAGTACAATTTTTCCAGAATCGGAAGTTCTATCCCCCAAAAACCTTGATTAATTAAGTAGAAAAATACTAAGGTCCTTATCTAAATTCAATTTAATAGAATTCCAAAGGTCACCCAATGATGGTCAAAATTGGTTGAAATTTAAGCCCACATGTCTGTTCACTTGTCCGTGAATTATAAGTAAACATGTTTGCTGTGGTACATACTGCACACTGCATGCAGTCACTGCACTGGCTTTCCAATGTAAACAAACTGAACCGGTGCATTAACTAGGGAGATGTGCAACAGTAAATAAATCCAACAGTAAATGTGGACAGTGAATAACCACAAGATTTATTTTCGTCGGCATTCACAGATAGCCGTATCGGGTGTTGGCATTCACAGATAGCCGGATCGGGTGTTGAAGTTTTGTCTGTTATCTAGGGTGTTGAAGTTTTGTCTGTTATCTAGGGTGTTGAAGTTTTGTCTGTTATCCGATGAAAGAACCGTTTGTGTTTTAGTAAACATGAGGCTGCCCTCACGATTTTTTGTAAACTCTTTAATGTAAAAGTCACAGCATGGGTACAAAAGGTATGATTGCACAGAAGGTAGGTGACATGTGAGATGGGATGGCACACAAGAGAGGAGCTGCATTTAGGACAGGTCATGGGACATGATGGGAGGCCAAATAGGACATGTGATGGAATGGCATCTGGATTTGTATTTCACCTTTAGGCATATGCCAGGGAAAGCACACATAAGTCACAATGACTTGGTCACTTTTAGGCATATGCCAGGGAAAGCACACATAAGTCACAATGACTCGGTCACTTTTAGGCATATGCCAGGGAAAGCACACATAAGTCACAATGACTTGGTCACTTTTAGGCATATGCCAGGGAAAGCACACAAGTCACAATGACTTGGTTACTTTTAGGCATATGCCAGGGAAAGCACACATAAGTCACAATGACTTGGTTACTTTTAGGCATATGCCAGGGAAAGCACACATAAGTCACAATGACTTGGTCACTTTTAGGCATATGCCAGGGAAAGCACACATAAGTCACAATGACTTGGTCACTTTTAGGCATATGCCAGGGAAAGCATACATAAGTCACAATGACTTGGTTACTTTTAGGCATATGCCAGGGAAAGCACACATAAGTCACAATGACTTGGTTTAAGGTGTGATTGCATGTATTACATAGGGATTACATGTGAGACAGCAGGTGGAATGTTTGTTATCAGCGGTGTATGTGTGATTATGTTTTGTTTTAGTGTCTTTTTGTATGTGTTTCATTTCTATTTTGTTGCTGTCTTTGTATGTTTCATTACCTCTGCCAACGAAGTTGGATGGAGGTTATGTTTTCACCTCTGTCCATTTGTCTGTTTGCCTTCAAGATATCTCAAGAAGTGATGATTGGATTTGGATTAAAATTGGTGTGTGGTTTTGCTACTGCTTAAGGAAGTGATTAAAATTTGAGACATTAGAACAGAGAAAGGGTGAAAAAAGGGGATGGGGACATTTTGTCTGTAATCATGATATCTCAAGAACTGATGATTGGATTTGGATTAGATATGGTGTGTGGTTTAGCTACTGCTTTAGAAAGAGGTGAATACAATTTGGGACGCATGGGAGTAGGGAAAGGGCAAAAAGGGAGGGGTTGGGATGTTTTAAGGTGAGTTTGTTTGTCATACAGTATCTCAAGAAGTAGTCACTGGATTTTGATTAAATTTGGAGGTGGTTTTGCTCCTGCTTCAGGACGAAGTGATTAAAATTTGAGCGATATTAGAACAGGAGAAGAATGCAAATGGGGGTTGGGACATTATGTTTGTCATCAAGATATCTTAAGAACTAATGACTGGAGATGGATCAAATTTGGTGTGTGGTTTTGTTGGATCAAATTTGGTGTGTGGTTTTGTTTCTGCTTTAGAAAGAAGTGATTCAGATTTGGGACATAGAAGAAGGGCAAAAATGGAGGGGTGGGGATATTCTAGGGCAAGACTTATCAACATTCAGTTGAAATTTTCCAATGGAATGTGCTGAACAATTAAGTCATGCCATGAAAGAATAGCCACACAATGAAATTTCTGGACTTAAAAGAAAATCAAGTGAAGTGGTCTCTGGTATCAATGAAATTAAAACAATTGGATTCTGTCATGAATGAAATGATGAAATGTGAATCTACCTTGCATAGAGCTCACACATTGAATGCTTAGCCTGAATTTAACTGAAAACAATGTTCACAAGTGATGATTTTCAAGTGTTTAGAATGTAAATGTCAATACTGATTAACAGTGAGAAAGAGATTGTTTGGGGTTATGACTCGGTGGGTGGAGGGTTTCTGAGGAAGATTGTATTCCGGTGGGGAATGAACAGGGGCAGAGGTATGCGCTCTGCATAGTGCTAGTTTTATGCTTTTCTTCATGTTAATTGTCATAAGGGAGCCTGACCTTTAAGAATACTTAACATGTTGCTTTTTGCTTTTGTTGACACAGGCCAAAGATGTTTCACCTGATAGCAGCAAAGATGATTTATATCAGGAATATGCAAGGATGGGAGTTGGTAAGTTATGGGCCTCATCAGTGTGAAATCCTAAAAAGGGTCAAAATCTTAATATGCCAGTGTATAATAATAATAATAATATGTATCTTACCATGCAGTATGCATGCACAAAGCACTTTATAGTAGAAACCCCTCAAGGTGACAGCCAACAAGCAGCGCACAAGCTTGCTCCGATCCCTTATGCTGAGCACCAAGTGAGAGAGCAGCAGGTCTCATTTTTGCTTCCGATGCTAATAGCATAAGGAACATATGCAGTCATGCTGGCATGTGTAAGTGTGCGTGTGTGTGCGTGTGTGTATGTGTGTGTCTGTATGGGTGGGAATATTTATGTGTATGTGTATGTGTCTGTAACAGCAAGCTTGTAAGCACGATATCTCAAGAACAATAAACTGGATTCATGTCATATGTGGTACACAGATAGCCCATGGTTTGTAGATGTGCCCTATTGTTTTTGGTAGTGATGTCATGCATATTAATGAGTAGACGGGGCTAAATGTGAACAACTTGCAATGCTCATATTTTAAGAACTGAATGTCTGTTTTGTTTCATATTTGGTATAATTATGATACTACTGTAGTGTGCACATGTTTATAGTTTTAAAATATTGAATTTCATTAATATGCATAGTGGGCAGGGCTTAATATGATTTTGCTGAAAAGTGCTTGTAAGTACAGTATCCAAAGACCAGTGACCTCGATGCATGTCATGTTTGGTACACAGATTGCCCATGATCTGTAGATGTGCTCTATTGTTTTTGGTGGTGATATCATGCATATTAATGAGTAGGTGGGGCTTAATTTAAAAATCTTCAAATGCCCATATTTTAACAATCACATGTTTGTTTTGTTTCATATTTGGTATAATTATGTTGCTAGTTGGTGTCTATGTGTTCATTGTATAAAAATGTTCAATTTCATTAATATGCATAGTAGGCGGGGCTTAATGTGAATTTGCTGAAAAGAACTGGTAAACATGTCTAAAGAACAATAAACTGGAATCATGTCATATGTGATACGCAAATAGCCCATGGGCCATATACAGTATGTGTCCTATTGATTTTGGTGGTGATGTTATGCATATCAATGAGTAGGCAGGGCTTAATGTAAATTTTGTCATTTGCTCATATTTTAACAACTTCATGTTTGTTTTGATTCATACTTGGTATATTTATATTGTTAGCTAGTGTATACATTCATGGTATAATATAATTGAATATCATTAATATACATAGTGGATGGGGCTTAATTGGTGTGCTGAAAAAAGCTTGTAAGTACAGTAACTCAAGGACAATACATACATTGGATACAGTTCATATGTGGTACACAGATAACCCATTGTCTGCATTTGTGTTGTTGTGGTGGTGATGTGATGCATATTGCTTAAAGTGGGGTTAATATGAAATTTAAAAATTCTTGAAAAACTGTTGTCAACAGGTTCTATTTTATTGATATATCATGTACATGTTGGGCATGGCTTATGAATATATGTTATTAAGCATATTTTGTAATATACAATGCAATGCCAGTTAGTATAAATCAACCAACCATGATAGAATGCATCAGAAACACTTAACAGTTTGGTTTTCTGGTTGTAAGCTTTACCAATTGAACTAAGCAGTCAGTTGTGTCCACCAACTCAAACTGTACAAATGGTCTTGTAGCAAATTTAGCACTGTTGGTCAAGTACAATTGTTTCCCATACTGAAGATGAATGGTCTTTTACCATGAAATTATGCCAAAGTCAAGTTCTAATTATCCGCCAGCATTATATTGTTTAATCAAAAACACTTGGAGGATCCTATTCTGATGAAGCCACATTGAATCATTAGCATATTCCCAATGACTCCTAAATGTGACAGACATTCTCATCATAGATACATTATAAATGTTGTATGTCAACAGGGAAGCCATAACACTAAATATGTCTTCAACAACAAAAAACAATGAATTATGTATAAAGTGGTGATTAGTGGGTGGCACTAGATGTGAGAATCTCTATCTTCACATTGATGTGTTCAATCTCTATCTCCACATTAATGTGTTCAATCTCTATCTCCACATTGATGTGTCCAATCTCTATCTCCACATTGATGTGTTCAATCTCTATCTCCACATTGATGTGTTCAATCTCTATCTCCACATTGATGTGTCCAATCTCTATCTCCACTTTAATGTGTTCAATCTCTATCTCCACATTGATGTGTTCAATCTCTATCTCCACAGTGATGTGTCTAATCTCTATCTCCACATTGATGTGTTCAATCTCTATCTCCACATTGATGTGTCCAATCTCTATCTCCACATTGATGTGTCCAATCTCTATCTCCACTTTAATGTGTTCAATCTCTATCTCCACATTGATGTGTTCAATCTCTATCTCCACATTGATGTGTCTAATCTCTATCTCCACATTGATGTGTCCAATCTCTATCTTCACATTGATGTGTCCAATCTCTATCTCCACTTTAATGTGTTCAATCTCTATCTCCACATTGATGTGTTCAATCTCTATCTCCACATTGATGTGTCTAATCTCTATCTCCACATTGATGTGTCCAATCTCTATCTTCACATTGATGTGTCCAATCTCTATCTCCACATTGATGTGTTCAATCTCTATCTCCACATTGATGTGTTCAATCTCTATCTCCACATTGATGTGTCCAATCTCTATCTCCACATTGATGTGTCCAATTTCTATTTCCACATTGATGTGTCCAATCTCTATCTCCACATTGATGTGTCCAATCTCTATCTCCACATTGATGTGTTCAATCTCTATCTCCTCGTTGATGTGTACAATCTCTATCTCCACATTGATGTGTTCAATCTCTATCTCCTCATTGATGTGTCCAATCTCTATCTCCACATTGATGTGTCCAATCTTTATCTCCACATTGATGTCTTCAATCTCTATCTCCACATTGATGTGTTCAATCTCTATCTCCACATTGATGTGTTCAATCTCTATCTCCACATTGATGTGTCTAATCTCTATCTCCACATTGATGTGTCCAATCTCTATCTTCACATTGATGTGTCCAATCTCTATCTCCACTTTAATGTGTTCAATCTCTATCTCCACATTGATGTGTTCAATCTCTATCTCCACATTGATGTGTCTAATCTCTATCTCCACATTGATGTGTCCAATCTCTATCTTCACATTGATGTGTCCAATCTCTATCTCCACATTGATGTGTTCAATCTCTATCTCCACATTGATGTGTTCAATCTCTATCTCCACATTGATGTGTCCAATCTCTATCTCCACATTGATGTGTCCAATTTCTATTTCCACATTGATGTGTCCAATCTCTATCTCCACATTGATGTGTCCAATCTCTATCTCCACATTGATGTGTTCAATCTCTATCTCCTCATTGATGTGTACAATCTCTATCTCCACATTGATGTGTTCAATCTCTATCTCCTCATTGATGTGTCCAATCTCTATCTCCACATTGATGTGTCCAATCTTTATCTCCACATTGATGTCTTCAATCTCTATCTCCACATTGATGTGTCCAATCTCTATCTCTACATTGATGTGTCCAATCTTTATCTCCACATTGATGTGTCCAATCTCTATCTCCACATTGATGTGTCCAATCTCTATCTCCACATTGATGTGTCCAATCTTTATCTCCACATTGATGTGTTCAATCTCTATCTCCACATTGATGTGTTCAATCTCCAATTCATGTAGATTTGGTGTTGATGCAGATGAGAGAGGTTCTTCTGTAATTTGCACTCATTTATGAGGGATGGGCAAAATATCACTCGACTAGAAAAATCTTGTGAGCATGATACCTTATATACAGTATGCAAACATTTGCATCCCTGCATCCTCGATTATTGGAGCCTTAGTGCATTTGTGCAATAGACTTTTTGGTAATAATCGAAAAGTGAGGGCAAGAATATTTGAACACTCATTTTGGTCACGTGATGATAAAATGAAAATGTTTGATTAATTGCATTACCATTAAGTAATTGTTTCAGCGACATAAGTATAAAAACTTAGCCCTGTGCTTTTTTTAAATTCCCTTCTGGATTAAGCCCCTTTGCACATGTCCACCATTAAGCCCCTTTGCACATGTCCACCATTAAGCCCCTTTGCACATGTCACCCCTTTGCACATGTCCACCATTAAGCCCCTTTGCACATGTCCACCATGTTTACTAGAGAGTAATAAGAAAGACAGCATCATCTGTGCAATTCATGTGAGAGGGTAATGAAGGTAAAAAGTCATGTTTAAAAACCACTTGCAGAAAGTCTACTACACAAGCATAATGTCCACCACTCACTCAAAGTCTGTTCTTTTGAACACATCTTATTTCATCAAACTTAAATATCAACTTGTAAAATATTCTGTCTTGATCAAATTACATCATTTAAAGACTACCTTTGACCCTAAATGACACTGCATTGAATCAGTGCAGTGGATGTATTCAGTGGTTACAGAAGGTCCTTGTCCATGGTTGTGCATCACTTTGAGAAGGTTTCCTTGATGTAACAGTTTCTTCTGGTGTATTGGCATAGGAAAAATATCAGTCTTTAAGAGTTTTCAAAGGAAATTGATTAGGATATTAAAAGTATATGGCAGATTTGTAATGCTCAGAGCACAAACCAATGCAAGGACACCTTGGGGCAGATTTGTAATGCTCAGAGCACAAACCAATGCAAGGACACCTTGGGGCAGATTTGTAATGCTTAGAGCACAAACCAATGCAAGGACACCTTGGGTCAGATTTGTAATGCTCAGAGCACATACCAATGCAAGGACACCTTGGGGCAGATTTGTAATGCTTAGAGCACAAACCAATGCAAGGACACCTTGGGGCAGATTTGTAATGCTCAGAGCACAAACCAATGCAAGGACACCTTGGGTCAGATTTGTAATGCTCAGAGCACATACCAATGCAAGAATACTTTGGGGTACAGTACAGGTTAGAACTAACGCACGGTTATTGCGATTAGCGCTACTAAGCTACCGCACTTACGGCGGTAAGCGTATCTTTTGTTTAGCACCCCTTTTATTTGCCGCCGATCGGCACTGATATGCCTCCACAGTCGACGGTAAACGTGTTATATAATCCAATTGTGATATGTCCCTCCCCTTGTGAGTAAACGCGTTAAAAAATTCTCTTAATCACTGAAGCAAAATGATGTATTGTTATCGGGGTTAAAGACTGACTTATTGAAAATAAGGGTTGTGTTTACCCATGGAGCTATTAAGAGACTATCGGTTTGCGGTAATACATCTCATAGCTGCATGTATTATGGTGATATTCGCTAGTAGGGCCTATAGTGTAGTATAGGCCTACATTATACCAGGGAGATGTAATATTTCCCTCATTATACATACACAACGGACAGTGTATTGAGCGGACAGTATATCTAACGTCACGTTAGGACATTGTGTTAATAGAACCAGTAGAAATAGAATAATACAAACGAATGCAAAGAAAAACCATGACTTGACGACGACGACGACGAGTGAACACACAATTACAATGACGGGGCCGTCGACTGCGTAATTGCTTATGATAGTAACAATGCTATCACGAAACCCTTAATACGACCCTGACGAGAACACAGGTACGATGTACGGACAGACATAACATCGACAACCAAGTCAATGCCCACAGCCTTTGAAAACCAGTTGTGGCACACTGGCATGTCTACCCAACCCAGGCTTGAACCCAGGGCCTCGTGGTCTGTAGACAGGTATAATAATCGCTACACCACAGTAGGTAGATAAATTAACCATGACTTGATGAGCAAGTATCATTTTATTAATAAGAGCCCAGTGCTCGAATCACTAATGCAGCAAGGCTTCTTTGCCATTACATCATTAATTTATGCATACCAACAGGCTATCACCTAACAGGTCCGCAAAAAATATATATAAAGTCTCTCCACTTTCAACCAATGAAATCATTCGAGCTTGTACCCCCAAGCGAATAACACATGGTACAAGTCAATTACATACAACACATTATTGCAACAGAAGATTCCATTGCTCGTAGGCTACTATAAGTAAACATTATCACAGGAGAACGCAAGAAATTGTAAAAAACAAAATTGATGAAATCTTTCATTCTTTTAAAATCCGATAAATTTTGACCGGGACTGTTGTTCAGAGGTTTATTATACACATGAAAATGAGATCAGGGAGAGAAATAAACTTTTTGAGGGAATGAATAGTTGTTTTCACTCATTGTGAAATGTGAATCATACCAGCTTCGTTTGATTTACAAACCAAGCTGGTGATAGCACGGGGATAATTTATCTTCGTTTTACAAAAGAAGACGCAAATACAGTACAGTCGGGAATAACTATACACGCTAAGTGCGGGGCGTTAGTGCACTTACCGCCATGATGAATGGAGCTGCCCAAGCGCAAAATCGTGCTAAAGGTGGGTTACTGCGCTAACATCACCGTGCTTGCAGCCCTGCAGATTCTATTCATCTGTGACTTGCCGCGCTAAAAATCGATAACGCATTGTATGCATTATGTCAATCAAGAACGAAGTGTCTGTGACTCCACGTTGCACACTTAGATTAATCTGCTTATCGGATTTGGCCTGGCAGACTTTTTCTTCAGCAAAATATATTAACGTGAGGCCTAGAGGAATTAAAAACATTCGTAAAATATTATTTTGTTTTCATTCAGTTTCACATTGAACTCTGGAATATATATATATTTTTTAATTCAGTCAGCATTGCAACGTTCAGAATCACTGTACACAGTACATAGGCCTAGTGCTTGCAATGTTCGCTTACGAAATGAGGCATTGTCTTCATTTGCATTGCATTTTTTCGGTATGAATTTTCAATAAGAATACATATTAAATCCATTACGGTAAAAAAAATTGATGTGAAATTGGATCAATCCTTCAATTGAGTTTAAATATTTTACAGTGTTAGATGTTAAGTAAAAATTTTGAGCAAACAAAAACTGATTCTGGCGATGTTTTTTTTATTTAGTTTAGCTATCCTATCACACAGTCACAATAAAAAGCTTAACGTTAGGCTACATGGTTTAATCGATGGTGTTTTATTTTTGTTATAGTTAGAATTAAGACATAAGAGCTGAAATCGTGACAATCAGTACAATTACATGTAAATTTTACCTGATGAGTCAAATAAATTTTGCAAGAAAGAAAAAATATTGCAAAATAAGCAAACAGGAAAAGGTTTTAATGTTTTATTTTATTTGAAGATATATCTTTAAAATTAGTGTTAAAAAGACATTATAAAGTTAGAATAGCTGATGATGACATACACCCACTGTGACCCACAACTTATATGCAAGTATAATGCACACACTTAACGGTGTACGAAAACGCGATATAGGCCTACAGGTAATATATTATGTAGGCCCACTGTATACATGTACTGTACTGCATGCAGTGTCAGATCTACGAAACCAGAGTGCATAGGCCCATTATGCTACGTTATACAAATACAGTACAAAATAAACCGCACTGAACTCGTGCTAGGTTACGTTGACTTCGACTACGAGAATAGGGTCTGCAGTCACAAAGCCTAGCTCAAGTTCCAATGATTTTGACGGATTATAGCCTAACTGTGATGGATTACGAAGGCAACACAACTGCGTGCATGTTTAAAAGTCCTAATGTGATTCTTTTTGCACAAGTTGCGAACTTAGAAGTTGATTGACGGAGGCGGACAATGGAATATCGATTTTAGGGCGGTAACTCACATTTTGGGGCCTAATGCTTTGGTTTTCTCCACAGCATGGAACATAGGAGGATATTGATTTTAGCGCGTTTACTCACGCTAACCCGCGATTTGTGGTAAGGTTCAGCTATTCATCACCTGAGGTAACCGCGGTAAGGGCGGTAAGCGCACACGGTAAGCGTGTGCGTTAGTTCTAACCTGTACTGTATGTGACTGATATGCTGTGAGTGCATCATGCATACATTTTGCTCTTTTCAGGTGTTGCTATGCTGACCTTTGCATTGCTGTTATCAGCAAGGATGGGAGTTTACCAAGAAACACTTTATGCTAAACATGGGAAGCATCCTCGGGAAGCGCTGTTTTACTCTGTAAGTGTTCTCTGTAAGTCAAAGTGTGACTGAATAGATATGTTATAGAATAGAATAGGTATGTTATAGGATAGAATAGGTATGTTATAGGATAGAATAGGTATGTTATAGAATAGAATAGGTATGTTATAGGATAGAATAGGTATGTTATAAGATTAAATAGGTATGTTATAGGATAGGTATGTTATATGGTAGAATAGATATGTTATAGGATAGAATAGGTATGTTATAAGATTGAATAGGTATGCTATAGGATCAAATGGGCATGTTATGAAATTGAATAGGTATGCTATAGGATAGGTATGTTATATGGTAGAATAGGCATGTTATAGGATAGAATAGATATGTTATATGATAGGTATGTTATAGGGTCAAATAGGCATGTTATTAGATAGAGTAGATATGTTATAGGTTAGGATAGGTAGGTGTGCTATAGGATAGGTATGTTATACGATAGAATATATATGTTATAGGATAGGGTAGGTATGTTATACGATAGAATAGATATGTTATAGGGTAGGGTAGGTATGTTATTTGATAGAATAGATAGGGTAGGGTAGGTATGTTATACGATAGAATAGATATGTTATAGGGTAGGGTAGGTATGTTATAGGAATTATGTGATATGATTAAAGAGGCATATTATAGGATAGAATAGATATGTTATAGGATAGGATAGGTATGTTATAGGATAGAATAGATATGTTATAGGATAGGTATGTTATAGGATCAAATAGGTATGTTATAGGATCAAATAGGTATGTTATGGGATAGAAAAGATATGTTATAGGATAGGTATGTTAGGGAATCCCTTCATCTGTCCCACATGGCATCTTTCTCCATGTCCCACATTCCTATGTTTCACATGTCATCGAACCTTGTCCAACATGGCATCCAACCCAGTTGTCCCACATGGCATCCCACAATGAGCATTGCTTATGAATATGTTATTTTAGCTGGTTTATATTAGTGATGTATCATGTACATGGTGAGCATTGCTTATGATATGCAATGCCAGTTAGTATCAAACTTGAAAATCAACCAACAATGAGAGAATGCATCGGTACCACTAAACATTTTGGTTTTCTGGTTGGTAGATAAGTGGATGGCAAAAAGTGGGTTGGGGTAGTAGGTGAATGGATGATGGTAGGTGAGTGGGGGATGTTAGGTGAATGGGGCATGTTGGGGAATAGAGGATGGTAGGTGATTGGAGGATGGTAGATAAACAGAGGATGGCAGGTGAAGGGGGGATGGTAGGTGAATGGGGCATCTTGAGTTGATAGAAGTGAGGGGCTGGGAGTCAGAGGAAAGAATGTTGGGTGGAAGATGGTAGAATGATTGGTAGATGTAGGAATTAGGATGAAGGTGGGATGGCATCGGGGACAGGATGGATGAAATGTGGGACAGGGTGGGATGGCATGTGGGACAGGGTGGAATGTGGGACAGGATGGAATGGCATATAGATGAGGGTGGGATAGCATGTGGGACAGAGTGGCATGGCATGTGAGACAGGATGGCATGTCATCTGAATTTCAGGTGGGATGGTACATGGAGCAGGGTGGGATAACATGTGGAATAGGATGGAATGACCTGTAAGACAGGGTGGTACATGGAAGGATGACATGTGGGAAAAGGTAGGATGGTACAGGGAGGGATGGGATGTTGGACAAGGTGGCATGGTATATGGGACAGAGAGTGATGGCATGTTGGACAGCATGGCATGGTATATGGGCAGGGTGGTATGGTATATGGGACAGGGTGGCAATGCATATGGTGAGATGTCATCTTGATTGCAGGTGTGATGGCATATTGGTCATGTTGTGGAATGGTATCTGGATTTCATGTATGATTTCCTGTAGAGAGGGATATAGGATGGGACATCATGCATAACAGAGGGTGGGATGGCAGTTGTGACACGGAACTAGTAGCACGTTATTAGCGGTAAGGGGATTTGTAATGTTTGCGATGTCTGGTTTAACATGTGAGGACACTTTAGGGAGATACATTTTATCTTGATATTGGTATTTCTTGTGTTTTTTTTAGCATGCACTACCTCTGCCTGGTTTTTTATTAGTGGGAACCGACATCTATAATCATATGCTGCTGTTCTCAGAGTCAGGTAATATTCTTTGTTTTTATTAGTGGGAACCGACATTTATAATAATATGCTGCTGTTTTCAGAGTCAGATAAGGTTCTTTGTTTTTATCAGTGGGAACCGACATCTATAATCATATGCTGCTGTTCTCAGAGTCAGGTAATATTCTTTGTTTTTATTAGTGGGAACCAACATTTATAATAATATGCTGCTGTTTTCAGAGTCAGATAAGGTTCTTTGTTTTTATCAGTGGGAACCGACATCTATAATAATATGCTGCTGTTTTCAGAGTCAGGTAATGTTTTGTGTTTTTATTAGTGGGAACTGACATCTATGATAATATGCTGCTGTTTTCAGAGTCAGATAAGGTTCTTTGTTTTTATCAGTGGGAACCGACATCTATAATAATATGTTAGTGTTTTCAGAGTCAGGTAAGGTTCTGTGTGTTTATCAGTGGGGACCGATATCTATAATAATATGCTGCTGTTTTCAGAGTCAGTTAAGGTTCTGTGTGTTTATAAGTGGGGACCGATATCTATGATAATATGCTGCTGTTTTCAGTGGCAGGTAATGTTCTGTGTGTTTATCAGTGGGGACCGATATCTATAATAATATGCTGCTGTTTTCAGAGTCGGGTAATGTTCTGTGTGTTTATCAGTGGGGACCGATATCTACAATAATATGCTAGTGTTTTCAGAGTCAGGTAAGGTTCTGTGTGTTTATCAGTGGGGACCGATATCTATAATAATATGCTGCTGTTTTCAGAGTCAGTTAAGGTTCTGTGTGTTTATCAATGGGGACTGATATCTATAATAATATGCTGCTGTTTTCAGAGTCAGTTAAGGTTCTGTGTGTTTATAAGTGGGGACCGATATCTATAATAATAAGCTGCTGTTTTCAGAGTCAGTTAAGGTTCTGTGTGTTTATAAGTGGGGACCGATATCTATGATAATATGCTGCTGTTTTCAGTGGCAGGTAATGTTCTGTGTGTTTATCAGTGGGGACCGATATCTACAATAATATGCTGCTGTTTTCAGAGTCAGGTAATGTTCTGTGTGTTTATCAGTGGGGACCGATATCTATAATAATATGCTAGTGTTTTCAGAGTCAGGTAAGGTTCTTTGTTTTTATTAGTGGGATTCGACATCTATAATAATATGCTGCTGTTTTCAGTGTCAGGTAATGTTCTGTGTGTTTATCAGTGGGGACCGATATCTATGATAATATGCTGCTGTTTTTAGAGTCAGGTAAGGTTCTGTGTTTTTAAGGCCATGCAAAGAGCAGTTAACAAAAGGAGTCTGGATTTTATGATTAGCAGTTGATGTTTTTTTGTATTTTGTCATTGCACTTCATGAAAAACAAATACAGAAATTACTGTTCATAAAATGTGCAAAACCCAGTATACCAAGATGAAACGTTGAGCAACAAGGAAATATCATATGGGATTATTCTATTATCATGATTGTTTTTGAGTGAAGTCAACATGTTAAGTAACATGATGGTCCTTGCAGTTTATAGTCGTTAACAGTTTAGGTTAGTGCTTACCACCCCTGGGAAAGTAGTAGAGAAGAGGAGTAGGTAAAGGACATGCTTACCACCCCTGGGGAAGTAGTAGAGAAGAGGAGCAGGTAAAGGTTATGCTTACCACCCCTGGGGAAGTAGTAGAGAAGAGGAGTAGGTAAAGGACATGCTTACCACCCCTGGGGAAGTAGTAGAGAAGAGGAGCAGGTAAAGGTTATGCTTACCACCCCTGGGGAAGTAGTAGAGAAGAGGAGCAGGTAAAGGTTATGCTTACCACCCCTGGGGAAGTAGTAGAGAAGAGGAGTAGGTAAAGCTTATGCTTACCACCCCTGGGGAAGTAGTAGAGAAGAGGAGCAGGTAAAGGTTATGCTTACCACCACCTCTGTTTTGGTTTTGTGATGAGTGGAGAGGCCCAGGTGGATAGAAGGGAGGGGTGGCCCAGGGAGGAAAAGTGGGCCAGGAGAAGGCTTTCTGGCCCACTTTTTTTTCTTAGGCCACCCCCTCCCTTTTATCCACCTGGGTCTCTCCACTCATCACAAAACCGAAACCCACCCTAACCTCTTCATCAACCTCCACAACCAAATCAAAGACCAACTCTCAAACTACACCTCCACCTATACTGATGGCTCCAAGAAAAATGACAAGACAGCTGCTGCTGCTGCCATCTTCTCGGTTTGAGGCCAAGGCCATCCTCCTCGCCCTCAACTTTATTGAGTACTGTCTTGCTCAGCCACTTTGGCATCATCTCCGACTCCAAGGCTGTCCTTACTTCTTTACTCAATCTTAAATGTGATAACCTCACATCCCACCTCCTCCGTAAACTCCTTTCGCCCACCGTCTGCTGGAAAAGTATTCTTTTGGATACTCAGCTATGTTGGCATCCCTGGCAATGACAGGATTAATGCAGACACTAAGCTTGCCCTCAACTTTCCCTCTACCCCATTTCCTAAAACCCTTTCTGACATCAAACTGCTTACTGCTTCCCTTGTTTGTGACGGCTGGCAAACCTCATGGGACTCCCAAATTGATAACAAACTCCACGTTATCCAGACCACCATTCCAATGAAACCCACCATCCACAACCTCTCCCGTGTCGACAACGTTCATATTACCCGTCTTAGAATAGGTTACACCCACCTCACTCACTCCCACCTCCTTATTGGCTGCCCCATCCCCTCTGCAACAATTTCCATTGCACCCTCACAGTGCATCACGTTTTCCTTGTTTGCCCCCTGTACAACCTTCCCGGAGCTTTCTTTGCTCCCCACAACTCAATAGCAGAGCTTTTCTAGCAAAATCCTCAGGATAAAATTATCTCCTTCCTTCATCTTGCTTCCCTCTACAATCATATTTAATCCTCCTCTCCCATCCCTCTCAATCTACTTTGTTTTTTTCACCCATGCACTGCCTCTCTCGATCTCAGCTTTCTGGCTTTTAGTTCTTTTGTTTCTCTCAAATTCTCCCTATTTTCTTTCCTTCCTACCTCTGGAATTTTCTAACCTCTCAGGCCCAATTTGACCCTTGCTGTTGTAGTGCCGTTAAGCCCTCATCAAACAAACTGGGAAAATAGTAGAGAGGAGTGGGTAAAGGTTGTGCTTACTACACCTGGGGAAGTAGTAGAGAGGAGTAGGTAAAGGTTGTGCTTACCACCCCTGGGAAAGTAGTAGAGAGGAGTAGGTAAAGGTTGTGCTTACCACCCCTGGGGAAGTAGTAGAGAGGAGTAGGTAAAGGTTATGCTTGGCACCCTGGGGAAGTAGTAGAGAGGAGTAGGTAAAGGTTGTGCTTACCA
The DNA here is from genome assembly GCA_020152595.1 of Chiridota heheva. Taxonomy (NCBI): domain Eukaryota; kingdom Metazoa; phylum Echinodermata; class Holothuroidea; order Apodida; family Chiridotidae; genus Chiridota; species Chiridota heheva. Next base: position 84,584 of record JAIGNY010002975.1, read on the forward strand.
CACCTAGCGAAGTAGTAGAGAGGAGTAGGTAAAGGTTATGCTTGGCACCCCTGGGGAAGTGGTAGAGAGGAGTAGGTAAAGGTTGTGCTTGCCACACCTGGGGAAGTAGTAGAGAGGAGTAGGTAAAGGTTGTGCTTGCCACCCCTGGGGAAGTAGTAGAGAGGAGTCGGTAAAGGTTATGCTTACCACCCCTGGGGAAGTAGTAGAGAGGATTAGGTAAAGGTTATGCTTGGCACCCCTGGGGAAGTAGTACAGAGGAGTAGGTAAAGGTTGTGCTTGCCACCCCTGGGGAAGTAGTAGAGAGGAGTAGGTAAAGGTTGTGCTTACCACCCCTGGGGAAGTAGTAGAGAGGAGTAGGTAGTAGAGAGGAGTAGGTAAAGGTTGTGTTTACCACGCCTGTGGAAGTAGTAGAGAGGAGTAGGTAAAGGTTGTGCTTACCACACCTAGCGAAGTAGTAGAGAGGAGTAGATAAAGGTTATGCTTGGCACCCCTGGGGAAGTAGTAGAGAGGAGTAGGTAAAGGTTGTGCTTACCACCCCTGGGGAAGTAGTAGAGAGGAGTAGGTAAAGGTTATGCTTGGCACCCCTGGGAAAGTAGTAGAGAGGAGTAGGTAAAGGTTGTGCTTACCACACCTAGCGAAGTAGTAGAGAGGAGTATGTAAAGGTTATGCTTGGCACCCCTGGGTAAGTAGAAGAGAGGAGTAGGTAAAGGTTATGCTTACCACCCCTGGGGAAGTAGTAGAGAGGAGTAGGTAAAGGTTGTGCTTACCACCCCTGGGGAAGTAGTAAAGAGGATTAGGTAAAGGTTATGCTTGGCACCCCTGGGGAAGTAGTAGAGAGGAGTAGGTAAAGGTTGTGCTTGCCACACCTGGGGAAGTAGTAGAGAGGAGTAGGTAAAGGTTGTGCTTACCACCCCTGGGAAAGTAGTAAAGTGGAGTAGGTAAAGGTTGTGCATACCACCCTTGGGGAAGTAGTAGAGAGGAGTAGGTGAAGGTTGTGCTTACCACGCCTGTGGAAGTAGTAGAGGAGTAGGTAAAGGTTGTGCCTACCACACCTAGCGAAGTAGTAGAGAGGAGTAGGTAAAGGTTATGCTTGCCACCCCTGGGGAAGTAGTAGAGAGGAGTAGGTAAAGGTTGTGCTTACTACACCTAGCAAAGTAATAGAGAGGAGTAGGTAAAGGTTATGCTGGGCACCACTAGGGAAGTAGTAGAGAGGAGTAGGTAAAGGTTGTGCTTGCCACCCCTGGGGAAGTAGTAGAGAGGAGTAGGTAAAGGTTGTGCTTACCACACCTAGCGAAGTAGTAGAGAGGAGTAGGTAAAGGTTATGCTTGGCACCCCTGGGGAAGTAGCAGAGAGGAGTAGGTTAAGGTTGTGCTTACCACGCCTGTGGAAGTAGTAGAGAGGAGTAGGTAAAGGTTGTGCTTACCACACCTAGCGAAGTAGTAGAGAGGAGTAGGTAAAGGTTATGCTTGGCACCCCTGGGGAAGTAGTAGAGAGGAGTACGTAAAGGTTGTGCTTGCCACCCCTGGGGAAGTAGTAGAGAGGAGTAGGTAAAGGTTGTGCTTACCACCCCTGGGGAAGTAGTAGAGAGGAGTAGGTAAAGGTTGTGCTTACCACCCCTGGGGAAGTAGTAGAGAGGAGTAGGTAAAGGTTATGCTTGGCACCCCTGGGGAAGTAGTAGAGAGGACTAGGTAAAGGTTGTGCTTGCCACCCCTGGGGAAGTAGTAGAGAGGAGTAGGTAAAGGTTGTGCTTACCACTCCTGGGGAAGTAGTAGAGAGGAGTAGGTAAAGGTTGTGCTTACCACGCCTGTGGAAGTAGTAAAGAGGAGTAGGTAAAGGTTGTGCTTACCACACCTAGCGAAGTAGTAGAGAAGAGTAGGTAAAGGTTATGCTTGGCACCCCTGGGGAAGTAGTAGAGAGGAGTAGGTAAAGGTTGTGCTTGCCACCCCTGGGGAAATAGTAGAGAGAAGTAGGTGAAGGTTGTGCTTTCCACCCCTGGGGAAGTAGTAGAGAGGAGTAGGTAAAGGTTTTGCTTACCACCCCTGGGAAAGTAGTAAAGAGGAGTAGGTAAAGGTTGTTCTTACCACCCCTGGGGTAGTAGTAGAGAGGAGTAGGTAAAGGTTGTGCTTACCACCCCTGGGGAAGTAGTAGAGAGGAGTAGGTAAAGGTTGTGCTTACCACCCCTGGGGAAGTAGTAGAGAGGAGTAGGTAAAGCTTGTGCTTACTACCTCTGGGGAAGTAGTAGAGAGGAGTAGGTAAAGGTTATGCTTGCCACCCCTGGGGAAGTAGAGAAGCATAGGTAAAAGTTATGCTTGCTGTTAATTCTTCATGATATTTAATTTACTTCTTTTGTGCAGCTCCCATTGAAGTTATTGAAGGTGTATCAATACCGAAGATGTGGCTGTTTTTGCTGGGGAATATTATCACACAGTATCCTTTTTGATTCTACGCAATCCTGATGGCGTATATGGGTTTGTGTGTGTGTATGTGTGTGACGTCAAGCTCATAAACACTGACTCATGTCATATGTGGTACACAATTCGTTCCCAGTGTACTAAAAATTTGCTTATTTTCTTTTGTGCATATTCCGTATTCCATATGTTATGAGCTGAAGCATGATGTTTATTGAAGGTGATTACAGCTTCGTTTCGACAAAACAAGGTATTATTTCATAGAAATTAGGAAGATAAAGGGTCGAAAATACTATCCAACCATTAACATGTTACAAAATAATCTTAGCAAAAAGTATTCAATATCGGAGGGATTTATAATGGCCAAAAATTTTGAAAAGCAGTTGTCGGAAAACGTGGTCAAAGTCACTTTAGTAAGTAATGAATGATATTAAGTGTCGAAAAATGTGCACTATGAGCATGTTGTCTGCAGCGTAATTGACTTCCCACAGTACAGAACAGAAAGGTGCTAATCAGTAGTCCATTATAAAGTTGATATTCATATACTAATAAGTCTAATGTATTAATGTGCAGCAAATAAGAAGTATAATGATTTCTCACAAATTTCTTTGTAATTCCTGTAAAACAGAATTGATTCTTTGGCATGAATTTCCCATAAAATAAACAAAAATAAAAAAATATTTCAACCATGGAATGGAATTACCTCCTTCACCTTCCACGAAACTAAGTGTTGAGTTAATGCTGAAGGGTGATATTGTGTCAGGGCATTTGCAAAAAAATGTACAAATAAATCTAGCAGGGAATCACAGCTAACTGGTCATAATAAAGCCTTTAACCTTCAATGATCTAAAACCCAAATCATTGAATGACAATTTCTCATTTAAAGGAATATTCCCATGTTTTTTCGCAACCTTTCATAAGAAAGAGAAACAAATTTAGAAACAATTTAGCACAAAAATCATGTCGATATCTTATTCCTACCAGGAAATATTCAAATTTTAAGGTTCACACAAAAAATGCCAATAAATGAATAGGAAAAGGCCCAGTATAACATCACAGCAACACATTCTCCCACAAAGTTGATGTATTTCATTAAAATTTATCATCCTTTTTAGCTCGACTATTCAAAGAATAGTAGAGCTATTCTACTACCCTGACGTCGGCATCGGTGTCGGCGTCGGGTAAAGTTTTGGTTACATAAAGTTTTGGTTTAACTTTTCATAACTTAAGTTATGAATGGTGTACATTCATGTGACTTGGCATAGGAGTAGAGGACATGGGTACTGATCAAATAGGCATGATTGGAGGGTTGTGTGTGCATAATAATTAGCTTATTTGCTTAACAATGAAAACATTTGGCAGGTTAAAGTTTTGGTGAAAGTTTTTGGTTAAAGTTTACATAACTTAAGTTATATATGGTGTACATTTATGTAACTTGACATAGGGTACTGTTCAATTGAGCATGATTAGGGGTTGTGTGTGCACACTAATTTCCATAACAATGAAAATATTTGTATCTATGATATCTCTTAAATTATAGCGGGAGTGGGGATTTTGTTTATACAAATGAAGATATATGTGAAGAACATTGTCTACATTTAATAGTGAGGTGTGGTGTGCATATTACGTTATTTTAATAACAATAGACTTTTGCATAAAATATTTAACCTTAGATAATTACTTGTTACTTGTTACAGGGGTAGAGGACATGGGTACTGTTCAAAACAATACAAATATTTGTATTTATGATTTTTCTTAAATTAAAGTGGGAGTGGGGATTTTGTTTCACACAAATGATCATATATGTGAAGACCATTGTCTACACTCAATGGTGAGGTGTAGTGTGTCTATCAAGTAGGGTATTTGCATAACAATAGACTTGCATACAAAATACTTAACCTGAGATAATAATTGCTATTTTGTTTTGTGGTCGTGTACATTGGTACTGTTTAGTTGAGCATGATTGGGGAATTGTGTGTGCATAATAAGTAGCCTATTTGCATAGCAATGAAAATATTTGTGTATGTGGTATCTCTTGATTTAAAGTGGGTATGATGATTTTGCTTAAACAAATGATCATACAGTATATGTGAAGAGCATTGTTCACACTTAATGGTGAGGTATAGTGTGCATTTGTTTGCTGCAATATGTTTGACCTGAGATCAAAAACATATGGCTTATGACTTACTAACTTCACATTTCTAGTTTTGTTATGATATTGATAGTCCTGACATGAATAGCAATCAAAATGTTTGTCTTGCCATGAATAAAGAAGTAAATAAAAGTGTCCTCGCTTCTAAAGAATGTTAAATTAGGGGTTTGAGAAATATAAACAATAAGCAGAATGTGGAGTAGAAGATGACATGATGATAAAGTAGCTGAAGGAATTAGGATGAGGTCATGTGAGTCAGGGTGGAATTGTATGTAGGGCAGGGTGCAGTGGGATGTTGGTCAGGATGTGTTGGCATGTTAGACAGGGTGGATTGGCATGTGGAACAGGGTGGGCTGGTATGTGGAACAGGATGGTTTGGCATGTGGAACAGGGTGGGTTGGCATGTGGAACATGGTGGGTTGGCATGTGAAACAGGATGGGTTGGCATGTGGAACAGGGTGGGTTGACATGTGGGACAGGGCGGAATTGCATGTGGTGGGATGTCATATGGATTTTAGATGTGATGGCATGTGGATCATGCAAGTGGTGGAATGACATACAGTATCTGGCTTTCAGGTGTGATTGCATAGAGTATAGATGTGGGATGACATTTGGGACAGGTTGGGATGGAATGTGGGACAGTCTAGAATATGCATTATTAGAGGTGAGGGGATTTGTATCGTTTCCAATGTCTAGTTTGTCATACTGTACGTTAAGCAATATTCTTTCGCATAATTTTGCTTTAATGTTATTGTACATTTTTCATGCTGCTTGACTTTGCTTGGCACACATATTTTCTTAAATTGGAAGTTGTATTACAATCCAGGATGTAGTTCTGGGAATGTTTAGGAGCTGTGGTAGGGTACAGGTTGGAACGGGGGTTGAATGGCATTCTTGGCAAGTCAGGGTCTATTTTCTTCGTTATTCAATTAATAGAACTAAAAGAGATGTTGTACTTAAAAAAAACGGCTAGCTTTTACATGTTTTCTGAGTTACTATGTGAGGTAACCTTCAGCTTTTTTTGTCCTAAAATATCTTGGAAAGCTTAGAAGATAATTTAAAACTTGTAGTGCAAATGAAAATGTAAGTGCATATTTCAAAACTCAAGTAATTTGAAATCATCTGCCCCTGCTACCCTATTTGTGTATATACTTCCCTCTATAAGCACTTCCCTCTATAAGCCCATTCTCTTTACTAACTTTGATTAGTCGAAAATGCTGTCCTTCTGACAGTTTCATTTTATTAGTAAAACCTGCTAGAAAAATTAATTGATGAATGTTAGGTATTTAAATATCTTGCCAAATATACCTTACTTCAATAACTTTTGGAAACCCATTGCATGGTAATAGAATAAAGTTTTAACTTATTCAGAAATGTGGTAATGTTTCTTTTTATCACCCTCAATTTAAGGGCTGATGATAAAAAGTGACTGGACTTTAAAGAAACCAAATACATAGGGTATTACAGTTGTAACAGTCGTGGTCCTGTATTGATCCTGCCCCATTTCCCCACAATTGATTCACTAACTTGCCTCAGTTGAGTCACTACCTTTGAGAGAAAACGCCTGGCAACAGTTTAAAACGGCACAAAATATATCATCTTGTGGTTTTTCTCACATGAACAGAAATGAACAGAAATGAAATCAAATGAACATAAATGAACTTAAATGATGAATGAAGCAACGGTTTGGTTATTTGACTAGATATGATTTTGGAATAAACATACAACTTATGATACTCACACACCTCACACACAAACACACAACCATACTATTTAACCCCTTTGTGGGACCGTTGCTCTCTTTCACTGGCTTGATGGTTTATCTCATATATTGCTTGCGTTGGTGACATATCGCTTGCGTTGGTGATATAGTATTATCGCTTGCATTGGTGGTATGACAACCGCTTACGTTGGTGATTTCTCTCTACTATTTGCTAGCGTTGGTGATAGCTCTGCTCTCCTCATTAACTAAATGATGGAGATTACACTCTTGCACCATGACTTTGTCTTCTCTCACCACCAACACCCCCACTAAGAAGATTTGGAGAATGGTTAACAGCTTCCACGGTAGGGTGGGTAAGTCTCCCAATGCCCATCTCTCCTGGAATGGTAACCTTCTCATCCGGAAAAAGGACATCATTAACCACCTCGCCTCTTCTCTCAGCAACATCTCGTCCACAGCCAACTACGCCAATGCTTTCAAAACCAAAAAATCTTGCGATGAAGCTCGGAGTATAAGCTTTCCCTCCGACAACTCCAAGAGCTACAACACCCCTCTCATCCTTTCTGAATTAGACCAAGCCATCCACAATGCTGGCTGCACCTCCAATGGCCCATTTAACATCCCCTACCAGTTCTTGAAAAACCTCTCCAACAAGGCTACCAATACCCTACTCACCATCCTCAACCACATTTAATCCTCACACTCCTTTTCCTCTATCTGGAGGACAGCTATTTTCACCCGACCCTAAACCGGGAAAGGACAGTACCGACCCCTCCAGCCACCGCCCCCTCCAGCCACCGCCCCATTGCCCTCACCTACTGTCTTTGTAAAATTACGAAAAAGATCATTAACCAGAGACGAAACTGGTTTCTTGAGACCAACAGAATTCTCTCTCCTCACCAAAGTGGCTCCCGGAAACGTTGCAATACCCTAGACCAGGTAATTACGCTCGACACCGCTAACCGGGAATCCTTTGCAAAAAAGGAACACCTCATTGCCATCTTTTTCGACCTCAAGTAAGCTTTTGACACCACTTGATAATACGGCATCATCCACAAACTTCACACCATCGGCCTTAGAGGCCAACTCCCTTACTTTATTAAAAACTTCCTCTCACCCAGGCAGCTCCAAGTTCGTATTGGCCACACCCTCTACAACCCCTACCCTCAAGAAGAGGGCATCACCCAGGGCAGCATCCTCTCCCCCACTATTCTTCAACCTGAGCATTAATGACATCCCGGACAACCTTGGCCCCAACATCAAACGTACCCTCTACGTGGACAACTTTACCATCTTCTACTCCTCCCCTAGCTTTTCTCTTGTCGAAAATAGACTCCAACTCATTATCAACCAGCTGCAAGTCTGGTGCAACAATAACGGTTTTAAATTCTCCAAAGACAAGACAGTCTACATGCACTTCTGTCATTTCAACAACCTCCACCAAACCCGAACCTCGTGCTCAATGGCAATCGCATCCCTAAAGTTGAACACACAAAGTTCCTGGGTTTAACTCCAGACCCTAAGCTCTCCTACAAGCAGCCCATCACCAACCTGAAACAAATGCAACAGCTCCCTCAACATTCGTGCCAAGCTTGACTACGGCAATATTGTCTACTGTGTCGCTTAAAACTCATACCTCAACCACATCAACACCATCCAAAATGAAGCCCTCAGGCTTTGTCTGGGTGCCTACAGGACCTCCCCAATCACCAGCCTTCATGTTGAAGCCAACAAACCCCCCTTTCTAGTTAGGTGTAGAAAGCTTAGCCTCTCCTATGCTTTTAGAGTCCTCACCAACACCCAGAACCCTGTTTACTACCTCATTAGGTACCCCAATTTTTCCACCCTCTTTGATAGGACGAAAACCCTATCCCCTCCCTTCTATCCACATCGGCCTCTCCACTCATCACAAAACCCAAACCCACCCTAACCTTTTCATCAAATCTCCACAACCAAATCAAAGATCAACTCTCAAATGACACCTCTATCTAAACAGATGGCTCCAAGGAAGGCAACAAGACAGCTGCTGCTGCCGTCATCCAAGACATCACCCTCAGTAGCAGACTTCGCAACTACTCATCCATGTTTTTAATCAAACAAAGGCCATCCTCCTTGCCCCCAAACTTTATTGAGTACTCTCCACTCAGCCACTTTGCCATCTTCTCCGATTCCAAGGTTGTTCTTACTTTTTTATTCAATCTTAAATGGGATAACTTCACATCCCACTTCCTCCTCCGAAAACTCCTTTTGCCCACCCTCTGCAGGAAAAGTATTCTTTTCTTCTGGATACCCAGTCATGTTGGCATCCTGGCAAAGACAGGGCTGATGCAGCCACTAAGCTTGCCCTTTACCTCCCCTCACCTCATTTCCCAAAACCCTTTCTGACATCAAACCGCTTATCGCTTCCCTTGTTCGTGACCGCTGGCAAACCTCATGGGACTTCCAAATTGATAACAAACTCCACCTCATCTAGCCTACCATTCTGATCAAACCCACCATCAACATCCTCTCTCGTGTCGACAACGTTCATATCACCCGTCTTAAAATAGGTCACACCCACCTCACTCACTTCCACCTCCTTATTGGCTCCCCTCCAACCCCTCTGCAACAATTGCCATTGCATCCTTACAGTCCATCACGTTCCCCTGTACAACCTTTCCAGACCTTCTCTTGCCCCCACCCCCCATTCCCCTCCCCCTCCTCCCTCCACAATCAATAGCGGAGTTCTTCTAGAAAAACCGTCCGGATAAAATTATCTTTTTCCTTCATCATGCTTTCCTCTACAACCATATTAAGTCCTCCTCTTACACTCCCCCCTCTCTCTACTTTTTGCTTCACCCATGTACCTCTCTCGATCCCAGCTTTCTGACTTTTAGTTCTTGTATTTTTTTCTCTCATTCTCCCCCCTCTAGAGTGATCTAACCTCTCAGGCACAATTTGACCCTTTTTGTCGTGGTGCCATTAAGCCCTCATCAAACAAACAATGGATCAACCATCTTGATAGGATTTATAGTAATGAATAAACCATCTTGGTGGGATTTATAACAATGGATCAACCATCTTGATAGGATTTTCTAACAATGGATTAAAGCATCTTGATAGGATTTATAGCAATGGATAAACCATCTTGATAGGATTAATAACAATGGATAAACCATCTTGATAGGATTTATAGTAATGAATAAACCATCTTGGTAGGATTTATAACAATGGATCAACCATCTTGATAGGATTTTCTAACAATGGATTAAAGCATCTTGATAGGATTTATAGCAATGGATAAACCATCTTGATAGGATTAATAACAATGGATAAACCATCTTGATAGGATTTTAAACAATGGATTAAACCATCTTGATAGGATTTATAACAATGGATAAACCATCTTGATAGGATGGATAAACTATCTTGACAGGATTATAACAATGGATAAACCATCTTGATAGGATTTATAACAATGGATAAACTATCTTGACAGGACTTATAACAATGGATTAAACCATCTTGATCGGATTTATAACAATGAATAAACCATCTTGATAGGAATTATGATAATGGATAAACCATCTTGATAGGATTGATAAGAATGGATCAACCATCTTGATAGGGTTTATTACAATGGATAAACTTATCTTGATAGAATTTATAGTAATGAATAAACCATCTTGGTAGGATTTATAATAAGGGATCAACCATCTTGATAGGATTTATAGCAATGGATTAAACCATCTTGATAGGATTTATAGCAATGGATAAACCATCTTGATAGGATTTTTAAGAATGGATAAACTATCTTGATAGGATTTTTAAACAATGGATTAAACCATCTTGATAGGATTTATAACAATGGATAAACCATCTTGATAGGATTTATAACAATGGATAAACTATCTTGACAGGATTTATAACAATGGATAAACCATCTTGATAGGATTTATAACAATGGATAAACTATCTTGACAGGATTTATAACAATGGATAAACCATCTTGATAGGATTTATAACAATGGATAAACCATCTTGACAGGATTTATAACAATGGATAAACCATCTTGATAGGATTTATAACAATGGATAAACCATCTTTATAGGATTTATAACAATGGAGAAACTATCTTGACAGGATTTATAACAATGGATAAACCATCTTGATAGGATTGATAAGAATGGATAAACCATTTTAATAGGGTGTATTACAATGGATAAACTATCTTAATAGGATTTACAGTAATGAATAAACCATCTTGGTAGGATTTATAATAAGAGATCAACCAACTTGATAGGATTTATAACAATGGATTAAACCATCTTGATAGGATTTATAGCAATGGATAAACCATCTTGATAGGATTTTTAAGAATGGATAAACTATCTTGATAGGATTTATAACAATGGATTAAACCATCTTGATAGGATTTATAACAATGGATAAACCATCTTGATAGGATTTATAACAATGGATAAACTATCCTGACAGGATTTATAACAATGGATAAACCATTTTGATCGGATTTATAACAATGGATAAACTATCTTGACAGGATTTATAACAATGAATAAACCATCTTGATAGGATTTATAACAATGGATAAATCATCTTGATAGGATTTATTACAATGGAAAAACCATCTTTATAGGATTTATAATAATGGATTAATTATCTTGATAGGATTTATAACAATGGATAAACTATCTTTATAGGATTTATAACATTGGATAAACTATACTTAGATTCATATATCACAAATCTTTATACAAATGTTCAACAAGAGGAATTACAAAATTAAACCTAAATTTTGGGGATTTTTCTTGCTTATTGTGATGGTTTTATATGTCATGCCTGTGTAGATAGTTACACAAGATTGAACTGCTTTACTTTCACTTTGTTGTCTTAAATAAAGAGAAGTAAAAATAATGAATTATGCACCTGCTCTCTTGAGAAAATCACTGATTATCCTTGAGACTTATTGCAATCAATTATCATTATGATCAAAACCATGCTTTTTAAGTGGTGAGCAATTCATTGTAATAACTTCCATTTCTCACTGAAGCTTATGACATTCCTAGTTCTTACAGTAGTGTGCATCTCCTAGTTCGTACATTAACATTCATTTCCTGGTTTATAAAGTAATGCTCAATTCATTGAATTGTCAGTTGGCCTGAAGATGTTACAAGTTACGAGTCCAAAGCTTTATCCATTTTCTTGTAGACTAAGTGGAGTGAACTCACCTATACATTACTGAAGCATCACAAGCAGCACAGTAAGCAAAATCTTTCATTTACAATTTATTTCAGGTGGTGGTTTTTTTATTTTTGCTTTGAAAAATTATAGCCAACATTGAAGCACTGCTGGCAGTCAGTCAGTGAGTTGTTTGTTCCTTAATCAAAGCCTTCAGATATGTGTGTATACGAGGTGTGTTCATCCTCACAACGGAGTGCCCATCTCTCATTGTAACTCTTTTAATCACTCTTCGTAAGTTCATCAGCCTTGTCTTCTCCATCATCTACTTCAGGAATCCATTCACACTGACCCACTGGATAGGAACATTCTTGGTGTTTGGGGGTGTTTTTCTCTTCTCAGGAGTGCTGCATACTTTGTACTACAGTATAGTTGGTCAAGACGTTAAAGAAAAGAAGAGCAAATGATTTTAGACTGCTTTAATATTAAACTTATTTAGATTTTACTGAAAGGTTTTAGGTGTATATTAGAGGCAATTTGGTAAATGAAAGCAGTCTGCCCTTACAGCAAAATAAGCTCGTGACGAGCTTGTCATTAACAAACGAGCTCATCAATACTTGGACAAGCTCGTTGCAAGCTTGTCAATATGTAGACCAGCTCGTCATGACCTCGTCAATACTTACACGAGATCGTCGTGAGCATGTCAAACTTTAGACGAGCTTGCCAAAGCTTAGACAAGCTCATCAATACTTAGACGAACTCGTCACAAAGTTTGCGGCGCACTCGTCAAAACTCAGATGAGCTTGTTACGATCTTGTCAATATTTAGATGAGCTCATCTAAGTATTGATGAGCTCATCACTAGCTCTTCTGAACGTCGACGAGCTCTTCAAAAATATTGTTGAATAGAAGAGCTCAATCGTCTTCATATAGAAACAAACTTATTGCCAAAACAGTTTTAATATTGACAAGTATGTCAAAACCAAACTTGCACAAGCTAACATTACTTTTTTGTTGGGTTGATTATGTAAGCCAACATGGATTTTGCAATGTTTGCCCAAGCCACTAGTCTGTTAGACTGCTGGAAGCAAAGCTTACCTGTATGGTTTGTTCATTGTAAATTCTAATGGAAACTTCAGATTACATTCAATTACCTGACTTAAACAAATGTGAACAAGAAATCATGTGAGCATGAAATCAATAGGTATTAACAGGTAACTGTCAACATCTAAAATGATAGCTCCCTGGTATTAGCTTGTACACTTACATATTACATTTGCATGATCATATTTACCCCCTGACCTTTAATCCTATTGACCCATATGACAAGAGAAGCAAATACAGGAACTAAGCAATTACTCCCTGCATTGTTAAGTAAGTGTTATTTTCAGTTATTTCCATGATTTCATACTGACCATATAAGCCCACATATGATATAATATATGAGAGAAGTATAGATCAAGATTATAGAAATATCAATATTATTACTATTATTTTCACTGGTTGTCACTCTTATCTGTTTGTTTATCACTTGCACTCAATTGATTACTTGCATCACTTTCAAAATATTTTATTGGCACTTCACATGCATATTCACTTATTGCCCTAAAAACAGACCTTGCAAAGTTTCAGAAACTTAATCCATGTTCATGCCTCTATGAACCGTGCAATGGACCATGGCCTCTTGAATTCCTGGATGTACAGTTCAGTCTTTTACTTGTGGCTTATAATTGTAAACATTTCCTCCATTCAATCTTTGTATAATTTTGAAAATACCCTTTGTTTGGTCATCCATGTTATAATTGACCTTGCATATATCAGGGAATAACAAATCCCTGCATGTATGCTCCTCCCTGAACAGTCTCTGAGTGATGAATGATGATATTACAACCAATTGCAAGCTTCCATTGAAAATGAGTTTGTTATTTGAAAAGGGCAGTTTAGTTTAGTTTACTCTTCAAGCAAGATGGAGGATTTTAAGTAGGCCTACATTTAGTGAGATTTCATTCTTTTTATTCTCAATTATAGAGTTGATAAGACTGTTCACAAGGATTTTCTTTATGTTTTATGATTGCCAATCTCATCCAAATAATTTGAGGGAATATTGTCTGTTTTGTAAGAAATTGTTCAAATCTATTAACACTACTAGGACTCTTGTGTGCTTTAAAGATAGACTGTGATGAGGGCATTAGAGTTTGGTGGATTTAGAAATACAGTAGTTTGATTAATTTATTTATTTACTGATTGCAATACTTTACCAAAGAGCTGGTGAGCAACTTGATTGATTCATGACATGTTAGCTATGGTATGTTCAGCAGTGGTTGTGTAGCAAAGTTTTGAATACCTGTAAGTTCAAAAATGGATTAAAAGAAGTTGACATAATTTGAAACAAGGGTTCCTCAGAAGCCCTATTTTTGGGTCTACCTGCATTTTGAAATGATTTTGTCTCCTTCATACCGAAGCAAAATGTATAATTAATCATGCAAAATATCATTAATTATTACCGGTACTACAATATTATATCTGCTGTACAGTGGATTTCAGAAAGCTTAATCTTGTGGCATGTCAAAAACCACAACTAGCCCTGTCTGAACTTTCCGCTCCACTGATTCAATGAAAGGATCTATTGTTAACCAGCAAGTTAGTGTATTTGCTGCCTTATTAGTTCAGGGTGGTGAAGAAGAAAGCTTACAATAGCAACAATAGTTAGCTGTCTAAAGCATTTACAGCCAAGTGATTTGTCTCGAGAGAGCATGCATGACTAACTTTAGTTGTAATTGATGCAGTTTTCTTTTAGAAATATTTTCAGCACAGAGCCTAATGGCCTTTATTCCTCATGTTGACAGTTTTTATGGTTTAAGACTTTAAGAACTATTGCCATTGAAATATTGTATAATTGGCACATTTGACTCTGACTGTCGTGGTGCCGTTAAACATCAATAAACCAAACCTTGAAATATGTTTTGGAAAGATGATGAAGAAAATGGTTTTATTTGTGCAAAAATATTTTAAGAGTTACAAGAAAGGATGACCTGTTAGCTATGGTAGATGTTAAAAGCAGTGTTTAATAAAGTTATCTCAAAGTTTTGAAGAAGTTCAAAAATATATTATTATTGACCTTATTTTGTATTAACTGTAGTATTGTTAGGTTTTCGCCTCTGTAAATTTGTTTGTTTGTTTGTTTGTTTGTTATCAATATATCTCAAGAACTCATGATTGGATTTGGATCAAATTTGGTGTGTGCTTTTTTTACTTCTTAAGGAAGAGGTGATAACAATTTGAGACATTGGAACAGGGGAAGGGTTCAAATGGGGAGTGGGGAAATGTTTTCCCTGTTTGTATGTCATCAAGATATCTTAAGAACTTATGATTGGGTTTGGATTAAATTTGGTGTGTGGTTTTGTTACTGCTTAAGAAAGAAGTTATTAAGATTTGAGACATATTGGAACAGGGCAAGGGTGCAAATGGGAGGGGGGAGGGGGGGGCATACTTTTGCCTCTGCTTCTTTTGTCTGTCATCAAGATATCTCCAGAACTGATGATTGGATTTTGATTAAATGTGGTGTGTGGTTTTGTTACTTTTTCATGAAGAAGTGTTTATAATTTGGGACTAATTGGAATAGAAGGGCATAAATTGAGGGGGTGGGGATGTTTTAGGATGAGATCTGTCAAAACTAAGTTGAAACTTTCTAATGGAATGTGCGGAACAATGGCTTTGTGCTCTGAATGAAGATCCAAACAATCAATTTTCTGGATTTAAAAAAACATCAAGTGTTCTCTGAAAATGAAAATGATACAATTGGTCTCCGCCATTAATGGAAAATGATGGAATGTAAATCCTGGCTAAATAGAGCTCAAACAATGATGCTTAACTTAAATAAAATTGAAAACAATGGTATGACCCTGGAAAAATCCAGTCAGAAGATAATCTTCAAGTGTTTAGATCGCAAATGATCATAAAAGATCAAACTAGGGGGATAAATCTTGGTGGGCCTAGGATTTCTGAGGTAGATTATATTGGGTATGGGGATCAAATGAACTCTAAAATTATTCTAGGCTTGTTGGAATTGCAACGGGGCGGAGGTATGTGTTCTAGAGAGGGCTAACATTCTAGTTTTTTATTGCGAGACAGAAGACCTTATTTTTGAGCCTATAGACCTATAGAGTTGTGTGTGTGTATTTCCTTTGTGCTTCTTTTTTCTTTTCCAGAGTGAAAACTTACAGAACTATTTAAATAATATATTTGGAAAAGATATTCTTTTTGCAAGAGTATGCTTTAAAGAGTCACAAGAACTGATGATGTTTTCCTTTTCCTTTTTAGCATGACAGTGCAAACTCATTCATGTCCACAACCTCATTAGGTATCCAATTTCTCCACCCTCTTTGATAGGATTAAAACCCAATCCCCTCCAACTTATGCATCAAACCCGATCTCCACCATCTTGGCATTAAGCCCGCTACTCTTGGCACCTTCTCCTGGCTCACTTTTCCTCCCTGGGCTACCCTCTTCACTTCCATCAACCTGAGCCTCTCCACTCATCACAAAACCCAAACCCACTCTAACCTCTTCATCAACCTCCACAACCAAATCAAAGACAATTCTCCAAATGCACCTCCATCTATACTGATGGCTGCAAGGAAGGCAAAAGCTGCTGCTGCCGTCCAAGACATCACCCTCAGTAGCAGGCTTCTGAACTACTTGTCCATCTCCTCGGCTGAGACCATCCTACTCGCCCTCCACTATATTGAGTACTTCCCGCTCAGCCACTTTGCCATCTTCTCAGACTCCAAGTCTGTCCTTACCTCTTTACTCAACCTTAAGTGGGATAACCCCACGTCCCACCTCCATGAACTCATTTGCCCCCCCCCCCCCCCTCTCCCTTGCAGGAAAAGTGTTTTTTCTGGATACCCAGCCATGTTGGCATCCCCGGCAATGACAGAGCTAATTCAGCCGCTAAACTTGCCCTCAACCTCCCTCTTCCTACCCCATTTCCCAAAACCCTTTCTGACATTAACCGCTGAAAGCTTCCCTTGTTCGTGACCGCTTGCAAACCTCATGGGACTCCCAAATCGATAACAAACTCCACAACCATTCCACCATCCACAATCTCTCCCGTATAGACACAGTCCACATTACCCACCTTAGAATAGGTCACACCACCTCACTCACTCCCACCTTACTGGCTCTTGCAACAATTGTCATTGCCCCTCACAGTCCACCACGTCCTCCTTGCCTGCCCCTTGCACAACCTCCCCAGAGCTTCCCTCACCCCTCCATAGCCAAGCTCTTCCAGAAAAAAAAAACTATATTTGCAACTATATTTAGTCCTCTCTTACCCCTTTCTCTACTTTTGCCCCGTCTTTACACCCCTGCACTTTTTCTTTCGATTTCAGCTTCCTGGCTATTACAACCCCCTCTCCCTTCCCCTCCACTTTGTACCTCTCTCAGACTCCCCCTATTTCTTTTCTTTCTACCTCTGGAATGATCTAACCTCTCAGGCACAATTTGACCTCGCTGTCGTGGTGCTGTAAAGCCCTCATCAAACAAACAAACCTGAATGAAACTGAAATCAATGAGGGTAGATAACCCTTAAGTGTCTCGAACACAAATGGCAAATACTGATTAGAATTGAGGAAGATATTATTTAGGGATCAAATTTAGTGGGTCTGGGATTTCTAAGATAGATTGTATTGGGGATTGGGGTGAAATTAGAATGTTACAGTGCTAAAATTTTAGTGTAGATTGTAATAAATATGTTTCTTGTGGGTGATCAAAGCAGGACTGTTGATGTTCATTTGCGATAGAGCAAGTGACCACCACAGGCAATTGATATTCAAATTATGAATAAAAACAACAAATCGCTTCAAAATGGGTTAAAATTTGACCTTACTTTTTTTATTCCTTACTTCGGGAAGAAGTCTAGCGGCTCTTCGCTGAACCTGCACCAAAATGAATTTGTCCTTCTCATAAAAGGGGCTCCAAGCCTGAATAGCATACTCAATATAAGGCCTGCCTAACTGCATGCTCAATTTAAGAACACAACCTCTCTACCAAGAAAACAAAAAATTCTTCTAATCAAACCAAGCATTCTATTTGCCCTTGCGGCTGCTAATGCACACTGTTTAGAAGGCTTCAGATTGCTAGTAAATGACAACGCCAAGATCCCTTTCTTCATCAACACAACCAAAATTAGTCAAAATCCAAATTGCTCTGACCAAAATGAATAACTATGCATTTATCCACATTGAATGACATCTGCCACGTTTGGGACCAAAACATAAGCTTATCCAGATCACTTTGCAGTAGTGAAGGATCCTTAGCATCATCGACAATCTTTTAGAGTTAGTGTCATCAGCAAATTTACAAATCATGGAACCAAGTGAGACATCAATATCACTAAAGAAAAGAAAAGGGAAAAAAGCGGACCCAAATACAGAATCCTGAGAAACACCACTTGTAACCTTCCATGGAAATACTTCACCATTTACAACAACTCTTTGTGACCTGTCAATTAACCAAGAATTTATCTAATTGGCACACTTTCCTTACACACCAAGCGCTCATGAGCCTGCCTAATGGAACCTTATTAAATGCTTGTTGGAAACCTAGATAGTGACCTATACATATAATCTACTTTTGTGATAGTGATGTCATGAATATTAATGAGTAGGCGGGGTTTGCTGACAAATTATTGAAATAGGATAGATGAGCAATCGTTTTTTAATCCTACTTGATATGATAATGTTAATTATTGTGCATATGCTAATGTTTTTAACATTTTGTTTTTGATCTGCATGGTGGTGCGGCTTATAAATAAATATCATAGAACGACAATTTCATGATATGACATGACAGTTAAAACACATTTTACAATCAATTAGCATATGAACAAGCATCAGAACCACAAAACCTTTTGGTTCTGGTTAAAATAGGAGTGACATTTGCAATTCTTCAAGCACTATGAACAAAACCAACATCAAAGCACTTTGAAAATCTAATACTCAGGGGAACAAAGAATATCAGAATAACACCCAGGTAAGACTGTAAGACAGCATGATGTATACCATCCGGAACGGGTGCTTTATTGGAATACATCCATTCAACTTTTTAGACGCAACATCAACTGAAAAATCAACATTATAATGGATACTGGAGAGTAAATGTTAATATGATTCACAACACCATCAGCATGGGACTCCTTAGATAAAACAGACACAAAGTAGTCATTCAAAACCTCAGCCATATCCTTGCCACTATTGATAGTAACACCTTATTACCCTGAAGGGGACCGACAACCTCCTTGATTTTTTGCTTTGAGCGAACATAAGAATGAAACGATTTGGGATTAATCCTAACCTTTTTGGCCAAACGTTTCCCAAAAGCCCTTTATTGACTCTTGTCAAACGCTTTGTGAATTTTTTATGATCCTTATTTTCCTAATTTTGAAAACCTAAACGTTTAGGGAGGTAGGTAATGAGTTCAGGTCACATGCAGTTAAAAAAAAAGACATTTGACTGTAAATGTAAATTGTAATGCACAGTCCCACTGTCAACACAACTAAGTCACAAAATGTTCTCCCTGACTAACATGGTTCTGCCATTTTTCGTCATTTACCGGTCTTCAACTCTATAGAAATATTTCAAAATTGGAGTCACTAACAGTACGATTTTTTCTGATGGGAGAAGGCTTGCCCTGCTCCCGTATGTACGGCTTTACATAGGTTGGACCTTTTTTGAGAAGTGCCTTCCTTTTTTAAGGAATAACATTATTCGGAAATATCAGACGAAGATCATCGAGAGAAAAAATATTTTTGCCCCTTGAAATAGGTCAGCGATGGCACTGAACTCCTGAATGAAAATTTTCTAGACTAGACGGGGTTCAGTAACGGAGTATGGGTATCATGGGAAGCAGTACATTTTTTAACATACTAACTGAGTGACCATTTAATCATCCAGTGTACGCAATTCTGATGCACTGGGCCACCAGGATTTTCGCCTTGGCCTGGCTGATGACGTCTTAACCTGTACAATTTATAGATAAAATGGCTGCTCCCATACAGTCGTAGAATAAAATGGCTGCTCCCATACAGTCGTAGAATAAAATGGCTGCTCCCATACAGTCGTAGAATAAAATGGCCGCTCCCATACAGTCGTAGAATAAAATGGCTGCTCCCATACAGTCGTAGAATAAAATGCTGCTCCCATACAGTCGTAAAATAAAATGGCTGCTCCCATACAGTCGTAGAATAAAATGGCTGCTCCCATACAGTCGTAGAATAGCTGCTCCCATACAGTCGTAAAATAAAATGGCTGCTCCCATACAGTCGTAGAATAGCTGCTCCCATACAGTCGTAGAATAAAATGGCTGCTCCCATACAGTCGTAGAATAGCTGCTCCCATACAGTCGTAGAATAAAATGGCTGCTCCCATACAGTCGTAGAATAGCTGCTCCTATACAGTCGTAGAATAAAATGGCTGCTCCCATACAGTCGTAGAATAAAATGGCTGCTCCCGTACAGTCGTAGAATAAAATGGCTGCTTCCATACTATGCCATGCATGCCGTGCTCTGACATACATGATGGAAGCGTTACCTAGATCCTCTTCCGTTGTGGCTGATGCTATACCAGTGTTTCTGGAGAAGGTAATTCCTCATTGTCTCCAATGTACCTCCCCTCACCACTACACTGTTTGTTCTGTGCACTGTGATATTTATATATATTCTTCTGTGCACTGTGATATTTATTTATATTCTTCTATGCACTGATATTTATATATATTCTTCTGTGCACTGTGATATTTATATATATTCTTCTGTGCACTGTGATATTTATATATATTCTTCAAAAGAAACAAGAGAACATTCAAGGAAATATTCAAGTTTAAAGTTTGGTATCATTTGTATATTTTGATTTTAACCAATAGAAGTCGCTTCATACGTTTGCTTTTACATAATTTTTCACCCATTGCGCGAAAGCGAACAGAGTCCAAAAAGTGAATGGGAAAACACGTACAAAGCTCTGGTTGGGATTTACTTATGTTTATGATATTCCGTGCCGCAAAGGTATTCGATTTAGTGTGAGACTCTCACTAAATACGCCCTCACTTTTCGGCCGAGAACACCTTTAATTCGCTAAAATAAAGCCTGTAGATACTTATGGATATAAATGATAATACTATTAAAAAAGCATTAAAGTCTTGAAGTTGAGATATTGCGATATAATATTTTAATTTTTTACCAATAAAGTGGCCATCGTCCAAGTTTTTAGTGTTGCAGTGTTAGCTTTTGAAGTTGATATTCAATTGGCAAATTTTTATATTCAACACCAGACACAGATTTCACCATAAAAAGTTTGTGTTTGGATGGTGGATGGCAGCAAGAAGACATTTTGTAGGCCAGCGAAGCCGAGTTGAGGGTGGTATTTAGGAATTAACTGTAAGTTAATTTAAGTTTATCCAACAGCAGCGTATTCAGCTTTCAGTGCTCGGGGAAGGGGGAGGGGGAAATTATCGGAAAAGGAATATACCAAGAGTCGTATAGAAAGCGGGAGAAGGGGATCTGATCTCACCTTCCCGGGTGGGAGGTAAATTATTAATATAAATTGAACAAAATAAAGGAATATGTGGTAAAATTATTAGAAGATTAAGCAAAAGTATTGGAAAATTTTGTAAAATTATTGAAATTTGTGAAGGACCCTGGGTTTAGGCCTATTTAAGGCAAATTTGGCAGCATTCCCTGAAAATTAAAGATTATTCCGAACAAATTGAAGAAAATTTATCGAAAATGAAAGAAATTGTTGAAAATTTTCTGAACAGCTAAACAAATTTGCTGAAAATTGGAAGATTCGAAGAAATTTTCCGAAATTGAAGAAAAATTTCCGAAATTAAAGAAATTTCCGAAAACTGAAGATTTTGTTTCGTTAAGAACAACTAAACAAATTCAAACCAAATTTGGGCAATATTTAAACTTAGCTGTTCATTTTGTACAGTTTACTTCCCTTATATGTATAGCATATTGTATACTGGTATATCCCACTACATACAAGTTGCTCCTAAGCCCCACGGAATACACCAATCCAACCCCCACGGAATACACCACTCCAAACCCCACGGAAGACACCACTCCAAACCCCACGGAAGACACCACTCCAAACCCCACGGAAGACACCACTCCAAACCCCACGGAATACACCACTCCAACCCCCCGGAAGACACCACTCCAACCCCACGGAAGACACCACTCCAACTCCACGGAAGACACCACTCCAACCCCACGGAAGACACCACTTCAACCCCACGGAAGACACCACTCCAACCCCACGGAAGACACCACTCCAACTCCACGGAAGACACCACTCCAACCCCACGGAAGACACCACTCCAACTCCACGGAAGACACCACTTCAACCCCACGGAAGACACCACTCCAACCCCACGGAAGACACCACTCCAACCCCACGGAAGACACCACTCCAACTCCACGGAATACACCACTCCAACCCCACGGAAGACACCACTCCAA
This sequence comes from Chiridota heheva, assembly GCA_020152595.1. NCBI lineage: Eukaryota > Metazoa > Echinodermata > Holothuroidea > Apodida > Chiridotidae > Chiridota > Chiridota heheva. Next base: position 106,564 of record JAIGNY010002975.1, read on the forward strand.
CCCCACGGAAGACACCACTCCAAACCCCACGGAATACACCACTCCAAACCCCACGGAAGACACCACTCCAAACTCCACGGAAGACACCATTCCAACCCCACGGAAGACACCTCTCCAAACCACACGGAAGACACCACTCCAAACCCCACGGAAGACACCACTCCAAACCCCACGGAATACACCACTCCAAACCCCACGGAAGACACCACTCCAAACCCCACGGAATACACCACTCCAACCCCACGGAAGACACCACTCCAGCCCCACGGAAGACACCACTCCAACTCCACGGAAGACACCACTCCAACCCCACGGAATACACCACTCCAACCCCACGGAAGACACCACTCCAACTCCACGGAAGACACCACTCCAAACCCCACGGATTATACCACTCCAACCCCACGGAAGACAACACTCCAACCCCACGGAAGACACCACTCCAACTCCACGGAAGACACCACTCCAACCCCACGGAAGACACCACTCCAACTCCACGGAAGACACCACTCCAACCCCACGGAAGACACCACTCCAACCCCACGGAAGACACCACTCCAACCCCACAGAAGACACCACTCCAACTCCACGGAATACACCACTCCAACCCCACGGAAGACACCACTCCAACCCCACAGAAGACACCACTCCAACTCCACGGAATACACCACTCCAACTCCACGGAAGACACCACTCCAACCCAACGGAAGACACCACTCCAACTCCACGGAAGACACCACTCCAACCCCACGGAAGACAACACTCCAACCCCACGGAAGACACCACTCCAACCCCACGGAAGACACCACTCCAACTCCACGGAAGACACCACTCCAACCCCACGGAAGACAACACTCCAAACCCCACGGAAGACACCACTCCAAACCCCACGGAAGACAACACTCCAACCCCACGGAAGACACCACTCCAACTCCACGGAAGACACCACTCCAACTCCACGGAAGACACCACTCCAACCCCACGGAAGACAACACTCCAAACCCCACGGAAGACACCACTCCAACCCCACGGAAGACAACACTCCAACCCCACGGAAGACACCACTCCAACCCACGGAAGACACACTCCAACCCCACGGAAGACACCACTCCAACCCCACGGAAGACAACACTCCAAACCCCACGGAAGACACCACTCCAACCCCACGGAAGACAACACTCCAACCCCACGGAAGACACCACTCCAACTCCACGGAAGACACCACTCCAACCCCACGGAAGACACCACTCCAACCCCCCGGAAGACACCACTCCAACTCCACGGAAGACACCAATCCAACTCCACGGAAGACACCACTCCAACCCCACGGAAGACACCACTCCAACCCCACGGAAGACACCAATCCAACTCCACGGAAGACACCACTCCAACCCCACGGAAGACAACACTCCAACTCCACTGGAGTGTTGTAAGTTATGAGGAGCAGTTTGTACATTGATTGTTGCAATGGAAGTGATTGAAGCACTGGTGATAGCTGAACATATCTGGATAAACAGGTTATAAGCAGTTTTTCAAGTGTAGAGTCAGGGAGCCTGGAGGCCAAATAGAAGTTAGACTGTTAGAGTTCCATTCGTCAATTATTAGATAAATTTTTTTCATAATAAACAGTTCAAAAGCTGCCACACATTAATGGGTATTTTCGATAAATTTATGATCATTCAATTTAGAATTTGTGCTTTGTTTTCATTACCTAGTATACTGGTATAAAGGATAGAACCTTATTGGCGTCATCTACAGCTACCAACATTTTATAGGGGTCCGGACCCCCTTTCGGAATTTTTACCAAAATAATTCATAACACTTAAAACCATATATTCTCACACAGCGTCAGAAAACCGTTTTCAGTATTAAACTTATTTCTTTTCATCTCAGTGATGATTGATATTCATTGGTCCAGAGTAAACAATTTCTTATTATTTGTTTTACGGTGGCAAAATAACAAGAGGTGTGGAGGCTTCGTTCCCTGATGGACCCCATATGTGCACTTCTTTTAGGCCTACATCAATCATTTTAATACAAGAAAACTTTATCGAAAAAATAAAAATTCGCGCCCTCACATAAGTGATGTTCTGATTTTCCACATGTTAGAAAATCAGACATCTCAAGGCCACTAATAATTCACGCATCACTGTCCCCACACTCCATACATGAATTGTACAATTATACATACACTGAACGTACGGAGGTTATTTCGGGAAATGGTATAAAGGTGATACAGCGTGTACACGGTTTAAGAAATACTGAGTGAGGGCGCTGCTACTGGCAATGTCGGAGCACAATATTGGCATGAACTTTTGCAAGATGATTTGTAAGAAGCATCATTTGGGGACCTCATCCAAATATCTGTGTATGCGGACCCCTTCTGAAGATTGTTATATTGTTTCCTTAAATTCAGGGAAAATATATATTTTTTTTTTCATTTCTTCATCCATGTCATCCAGTCATCTGTTCATTGAAAAACATTTTCTTCAAATTTAAAAATAGGAAACAAATATTCGTAGTGGCATATCGTCTTGTGGAAATTGAAGAGTTGTCAGTACCAGGTCTGGTCAGGTCAGGATGAGGTATGAATCTATTAAAGACAAATATATATGTCCCATAGTTTTAAAATTTAATAACCTGAAGGCTTAATTTAAAACTGTTGAATTGACCTGGTCTGCAATGACTGAATGAAGGAAGCTCCTTGTCGCTCTTATTGATAATTAAACCTATGCAAAAACAAACTGGATCATTCAAATACTATCCTCGACCAGTTTCTGAGAAATTAAGAAGTGCCTTATAATTTTTTCTTTCCCTTTCTGAAAGTTGATTATTTTGTTGACCCTATAAAGCCGCAGACAATTAGGGACAAAGGTACAAACCGAACTGTTACCCCTTTGCCTTCACTGTACAAACTGCAGTGGCGTATTCAGTAGAGGTCAGGGCGGCGACTTGCCCTCCCTGGCGAAATTCTGTATGTAAAATGTAAGTAGCGGGATATACCAGTACAAAATATGATATTATATACATATTAGGGAAATAAACTGTAAAAAAAAAAGATTATATAAGATTAAAAACATCAACCAAATTTGGTTATGACTTTGTTCCTAGCGAAACAAGATACTCAGTTTTAGGTAAATTTCTTAAATTTTTGGTTAATTTTCTAGGTGTTCGATTAATTTCTTTACTGTTCGGTAATTCTTTATAATTTTTAGAAACTTTTCTTTATTTGGGAAATTTGTCTTCAATATTCTTCATTTCCGGGCATCTTGGCTTGAGGGATCCATTTGGGGGCTGCCATCTTGGCTTGAGGTTTCCCTATGGGGGCTGCCATCTTGGCTTGAGGTTTCCATCTGGGGGCTGCCATCTTGGCTTAAGGTTTCCATCTGGAGGCTGCCATCTTGGCTTGAGGGATCCATCTGGGGCTGCCATCTTGGCTTGAGGGATCCATCTGGGGGCTGCCATCTTGGCTTGAGGGATCCATCTGGGGGCTCTTATCTTGGCCTGAGGGATCCATCTAGGGGATGCCATCTTGGCTTGAGGGATCCATCTAGGGGATGCCATCTTGGCTTAAGGGATCTATCTGGGGGCTGCCAATTTGGCTTGAGGGATCCATTTGGGGGCTGCCATCTTGGCTTGAGGGATAGCCCACTTAACCTCTTAAAGCATATCTGAAGATGTTGGAAGTTATTTTTAAAACTGTTATTAGAGGGCAGTATAATACATTCTGATGATGCCAGTGGAATCAGGGATCAGGACAAGCATTGATCCTAAGCTATAGTGTCGTGCATCTATTCCATTTTTGATCTACATGTGGGATAGCCCACTTTGCTTCTCAGCGGTTCATTTTGCTCTTAACAGCAGTTTCAGGATTTATGTGATGGGCGTAAATGGTTTTCATCTAGGAAAAAAAGCGGGGGGGGTGACTGCACAATTAGATTAAGCGTCTATTGTTCGGGGCCTCCTTTGGTCTCCTAAGGATTTCTCCTAAAGATTTTCGTTGGGAAATTCGTCACTTATTCATACGAATAACGGATTCCCAGTTTGCAATCCAAGGGACAAGCCCTTGTAGGGGTCCAAAAGCTAGGCGATTTGGAGCATTTTGTAGGTCCAGAATGTTCCATGTTGATAATACATTTCATATTTTCCTCATCTGATCTTAATACCTTTGTCCTGAACTCAAAGATGTATAATATGCCCCCAAATCCATGGCCTATTTTGAAGAAAAATAATGTTAAACAAAAAAACGAAAATTAAAACAGATTGTCAATAATTTTCTTTTTGATATGTGTGCCGCCAATGTATCATTTTCATACTTGTAATTTACCTTGTTTTTGTTCTTCCCTTTTTTGACAAAAATTGGGGAAAAAAGGGAAGGGGGGGGGGGGCACGCGCGCACGATGTACGAATGTAGCGACGAGGGACAATGAGTTCGTACGTCAAGTCTATTTGTATCACGCAAAACCATATAAAACACAAACAACAGTGCGTGGCATGGAAAACCAAATCACTAAGTAATGCTAAGTAATGCTAATGAATGATAATGAATTCAACGAATACTCAAACAACATTGGAAATTGGAGAAATTACAGTTGTCCTTAACCCAAACATGTATAATACACATACAATATACCTAAGGATATTTTGTAAACCTGGCTTGGCATACCTATACCTTTACCCCCTTCCGCCCCCAGCCCCCTAAAATAAAATTAAGTAATGCGTGAAATTACCAACCAAGGTATGATCATTTTTATTTACAACCTTATGAAACCCAGGTTGAGCATCAATTTTTTGGGAGATGGAGACCAGTCATCGGATTTTACCATAACTGGTCTCAAAACTTCACCGAGTGGTCTCTAATCTTGGTACCAATTAGCACGTTAAAGAGGCCCTGTTGTAGTTCGAGTTGTTTCAAATCTCCAGTTTTGGGGAATATTCTTCAATTTTGAGAAAATGTCCTTCATTTTTGGAAATTTTCTTCCCGTTTTGGGAAATTTTCATCATTTTAGGACAAGATTTTCATCAAATTGCACAAAAATTGAAGCAACTTTCCCGAACATGAAGGAATTTACACAAAAATTAAAGCAAATTTCACGAAAATTTACGACAACTCCTCAAAAATTAAAACAAAAATTCCAAAATATGAAAGAAATTGCACAAAAATTGAAGCAGATTTCACTAAACTGAAGTAAATTGCACAAAAATTGAAACAAATTTCCCGAAAATGAAGGAACTTGCACGAAATTTCACAAAAATTTACGACAGGAATTGGGAAAAAAATTCCAAAAAATTCCAGAAAATTGGCAAAAAATTTGAAGCAAATTGCACGAAAATGAAAGAAATTTGAAGATAACTTTTTTAAATTGGAATATATTCTCCCCAAAATGAAGAAAATTGCACAACAATTTACCGAAATGGTACTTGCCCCCCCTCCTTAGTATAAACTTAGGGGGCCTTGGACCGTTGGCACCCAGTTCCTATGCCCTTGCTTGAAAGCTTGGGTCCAGGGGCGAAGCCCCGAAAGCTCTGAAGATTTCTTGATTATAATGCCGCACAATCAGACAATGGTTTCTAAGCATCACAAATGTCCAAAATGTAAGTGATGAAAAGAAGACAATTTTAGATTCTATTGTTAAAGTACTTTGGATAAAAATTACCATTTTGAAACAAGCAGAGGAGAAATTTGCCCTGAAAATCGCGAAAATTTGGTAAAAACTGTGGACTCATGGGCGAAGCTTTGAAAGGGTCCAGGGGCCAAGCTCCGGAGGCTCTGAAGATTTTTTTGTTTTTGATGTCTGAAAAATGATTTAATATCAGCACAAAGTTTCAAAATGTAAGTGATGAAAAGAGGACAATTTCAAATTCAAATCTTAAAATCTACTCAGAGAACTAGATAAGAATCTGGGTTACCATTTCTAAACAGGCATAGGATAATATGGAGATATTTCGCTTGAAATTCAGGAAACTCGGACAAAATTGGGTTTATGGACGAGGCCCTGGTCTGAAGATTTCTTGTTTCTGATGTCCCAAAATAAGTGAAATTTAACGCAAAATTCCCAAATTTTATCGTGGTGTCTGGGGGCAAATAGAAGTAAGAGTAGGGATCTAGGAGAAGAAGTCCCGCTTAAGGCCTCTTGCAAGGGGTTCCGGGACAAAGCCCCCGTAAGCTCTGAAATTGTATTATCTTTGATGCCTCCAAAATGTCTCAAAATCAACACAAACTGATAAATTCGGAAAATCAACACAAACTGATACATTTCGAATTTTACCCTGAACAATGGAGAAAATTCGGGCAAAATTGTGGGGCTCAAGAGTGAAGTCTTGGTCTAAAGTGTGTTTTCTTTGCCCCAAGTAGCTTAAAATCAACACAAAAAAACGAAATGTAATTGATGAAAAATTTGGGTTACCATTAACACTGTCAAGCAGAAGAGAAATTTCCCCTAAAATTCATCCACAATATTAAGATATTGTTGGGTTCATGGATGCAGCTCTGATAGGATCTAGGGTGCGAAGCCCCTGGAAGATTGATAGTTTTCCATGACCAAAAACTGTAAAGTGGCTTTTGACTTTAAACGTGTGCACGCGGACATCTTTCCCATAAACAGATATACGTCTCCTGCAGTTGCCCAACCCGAGCCCAATCAGCATCATGCCAAGTTGAGTGGAGATGATTCTGACATCTAGACGATTCAGGCATGATTGAGATCTATTTCTAACCAAGGATGTACGAACACACATCCTTGCTTTAATTCACACAGAGCATACAGACATCCAACATTTTACATCTGTGCCTGACTTAATGTCCAAGTATGATGTTTTCAGTCTGATGCCGAGTCACAAGGACATGATTCTGATATAACGATTCGGGCATGATTGGATGTATCTCTGATTTAAAGAGTACATCCGACATTTGACATCTCTGACCAGCTTAGGGCCCTAGTATAACATATAATGTCAGCATTATATGCCGAGTCGGCGGTCGAGAGGATATGATTCGGATACTTGCTTTGTTCGGGTATTGCTGCAGATACTCTGATATCAGGCAGTCAGGATACAAGTGCACTCGCCATTCTACAATTCTGCCCGACTATGGGATCGGTATTGTAATGCTAAAGTCTACGCAGAGAAGTGTTTGGGTTACCATTTCTAAACAAGCAGAGGAAACTTTCATCTGAAAATTAAGCAAATTCGGCCAAAATTGTGGGTTCATGGCTGCAGCTCTGGTAGGGTCCAGGGGCCTAAGCCATCTGAAAATTTCTAGTTTTTGATGCCCAAAAAGGGCCCATGATCATTGGGGCTCTGGATTGTAAACGTGTGTGCATGGGTGAACATCTTTCAGATACGTTCCATTTGCCCAACCCGAGCCTAATCAGCACCATGCCGAGTGCCGATGACAATTCGGGCATGATTGAGATGTACCTCTTAGTTAACTAGTACATCCGACATTTAACATCTCTGCCCGACTATGTGCCCAAGTATGATGTTGGTAGCATCATCATGCCGAGTCGGGAGGACATAATTCTAATATCAGACGATTCGGGCATGATTGAGATATCTCTTATTTCAGGAACCGACATTTAACATTTATGCCCAACTTAGTGCCCAAGTATGATGTCAGCATCATGTGCCGAGTCAGCGGTCGAGAGGATATGATTCGGATATCTGGTTTGTTCGGACATGCCTGAGATATACTCTGATATCAGGCAGCCAGGATACAAGTGCACTCGCCATTTTATATTTCTGCCCGACTATAAGATCGGTATCCGGCTGTGAGGGGGGTAAAGGAGCAAAAAACTATGATTTTATACAAAACATTTTCAAAAGTATTTTGCGAAGAAACAAAAACATAAAAGTTTAACCATATTAAGTTTTCTACAATTTCGTTTCAATACTACGCCTTTTTTTTTGCCTGACGAAAATTGGAATTGCACGACGATTGTTTTTATAGGGGTGTGTCACACCCCCGCACCCCCCTTAAGCTACGTCGCTGGTCTTCCCATGGTCCTTCCCTGGATGAAGTTCACAAGCTTAATAATCATGATCGACTCCACACTAAACCAAGGTGACAAAAATTCGAGGTAAAAAATGAAATATATCAGTATAATATAATCAGTTATATTATATATGGGGAATTTCAAGTAATCTTAAGTTTGATACGACAAACCATGATTCGTTTAAAGAGCACCAGATTCTAAAAAAAATCTACATGTTAATGTTCCCCGTTATCTCTTACTGGGAAAATTCCATTAAAAAAAAAACTGCAATTACTGCTACCACTTATTTCGTTGTTTGTGTAGGGTAACTTGGGGTAAGTGGGACACTTAACAAATAAATTGCTTCTAGATAAGAAATTGCGCATAGTAGATGTACAGTGACTATTTTGTGTAATACACATACATGTTAGCAATACATCCATAGTATTTTTATGGCAATTGTACATCCCAAACTTAACAAATAGCAAAATAGAAAATAAATCACACTGTCCAGCATACCCCAACTTTTTGGGGTAAGTGGGACACCCATATGGGGTAAGATGGACATACTTAAAACACAAAGCTCTTTTCCAATTACAGAATTATAATGATAATTTCTTTTGTTTTTAATGCATAGTTACTTCATAAAAACCTAAATCTTGCATATTTTATTCAAATATATGAGCATGGAGGCAAGTGATCCAGGTTACGAACTAAAGTATAATACATGTATGCAAAATGCCGACAAATATTCAGTGCTCGGTTTAGTTACACAACTTCATAATGTAAATTTGTATGCTAGAAAGCTATACTTTTTGCTTTCTTTTGTTTTTAAGTCTTTGTTCTTAGAAATTAAAACAACTATATATACTATCAGTCCACCATTCTACATACATGTTACAAATAAACTGTACTGTACTGTACTGTATGTTATACCGTTGTGGACTATATTGTAAAGGACATGTACTTTCGTTTGAAGTATAACTAATGAATGGTATAATAAATGACCGTTTTTATTCAAACTTATAAGTTACTGTAGAGCATACCGGTAGTTACTTGTTGCATACTGTGTGTATATTAATACTGTACATTAAAAATAAATGCAAAGTTTACTGGCAAACATTGTTTTTAATTGTCACATGTAGCACAAATAAACTTCTCTAAATCACTGCTCCGTCCAAATAATCCTGTGCATGTTTCGTGAAACCAAAAGTTACAGATGGTACACTGCCACCAATCCTCACTGTCCTCATCATCCCCCCAAAAACCCTCACAATGTGCACAATAATTGTTAATGTCTTTTCTGTCGAAGTCAGCTGTACCATCTTTGGTGTCATTTCCCTTTGGTTTTTCTTTCGTCGTTTTTTGTTTTTGCTTCTTTCCACTGGTTTTGGCTTCCTTTTCACTGTTTTTGGCTTCCTTTCCACTGTTTTTGGCTTCCTTTTCACTGTTTTTGGCTTCCTTCTCACTGTTTTTGGCTTCCTTTCCACTGTTTTTGGCTTCCTTTTCACTGTTTTTGGCTTCCTTTTCACTGTTTTTGGCTTCCTTTTCACTGTTTTTGGCTTCCTTTTCACTGTTTTTGGCTTCCTTTTCACTGTTTTTGGCTTCCTTTTCACTGTTTTTGGCTTCCTTTTCACTGTTTTTGGCTTCCTTTTCACTGTTTTGGCTTCCTTTTCACTGTTTTTGGCTTCCTTTCACTGTTTTTGGCTTCCTTTCACTGTTTTTGGCTTCCTTTCCACTGTTTTTGGCTTCCTTTTCACTGTTTTTGGCTTCCTTTTCACTGTTTTTGGCTTCCTTTTCACTGTTTTTGGCTTCCTTTTCACTGTTTTTGGCTTCCTTTCCACTGTTTTTGGCTTCCTTTTCACTGTTTTTGGCTTCCTTTTCACTGTTTTTGGCTTCCTTTTCACTGTTTTTGGCTTCCTTCTCACTGTTTTTGGCTTCCTTTCCACTGTTTTTGGCTTCCTTTTCACTGTTTTTGGCTTCCTTTTCACTGTTTTTGGCTTCCTTTTCACTGTTTTTGGCTTCCTTTTCACTGTTTTTGGCTTCCTTTTCACTGTTTTTGGCTTCCTTTTCACTGTTTTTGGCTTCCTTTTCACTGTTTTTGGCTTCCTTCTCACTGTTTTTGGCTTCCTTTTCACTGTTTTGGCTTCCTTTTCACTGTTTTTGGCTTCCTTTTCACTGTTTTTGGCTTCCTTTTCACTGTTTTTGGCTTCCTTTCCACTGTTTTTGGCTTCCTTTCCACTGTTTTTGGCTTCCTTTCCACTGTTTTTGGCTTCCTTTCCACTGTTTTTGGCTTCCTTTTCACTGTTTTTGGCTTCCTTTTCACTGTTTTTGGCTTCCTTCTCACTGTTTTTGGCTTCCTTTCCACTGTTTTTGGCTTCCTTTCCACTGTTTTTGGCTTCCTTTTCACTGTTTTTGGCTTCCTTTCCACTGTTTTTGGCTTCCTTTTCACTGTTTTTGGCTTCCTTTTCACTGTTTTTGGCTTCCTTTTCACTGTTTTTGGCTTCCTTTTCTTTCTGCTTTAAAAGTTTCTGTGCTTGTTTTTCTTGTTTTTCTTTTTCCCTCTGCTGTCTCTTTTGCTCTCTCTCCAACTTTCTGGCCTCCTTTTCATCAAGTTCTTTCTGCTTCTTTTCCTGCTTTTCCTTTTCCGCTTGAAAAATTTCATCCGCTGTTAAACAGCGGGCTTGGGACACACGACTATTTGCTCCCTTCTTTACCACTTTATGAACAATGGGCTTCTTAAATATATTAGAAAAAGGGTTAGTGTCTTTAGATGATTGAGGAATTGCCTCACCGCCATGCTTCTGTTGTGTCGATGTGTTTGAACATTCCGGTACTTCCTCTCTGTTGTTCGTGTCTGTCACAATGGAGTTGATAATGCTTTGGGAGATACTTCCAACGTCAGCATCCGAGAAGTTAATGACGACATCGCTAGCAGACAACACAATGGGTGGGTTGTTGTCAACAGGGGGGAGATCAATATTGCTAGAATCCTCAGCAGGTTGGAGTGGATTTATAGCAACTTCATCAACAACTTGCGTGTTGTTATCCGTGGGAGCATTTTGAGCTGGAAGTGCATCTTCGAAATTCAACTCCGTATCAACGGAGGAAAACTGCATGTGCTCTGCAGTAATGGCCTGTGTATTGTATGGGCAAAGTCCTGTTGCCTTGAAGCTACTGATGATTGTTTGCATTGTGAGGACAGAATGATAAACATCTTTGAAGAGCTCACAAAAATGACTTCTGGTGATTAGGCACTGGGGATTTTCGCGCATAAACGGCTCACATCGCTTGTTGTATGCTAGCTTTACAGATTTAAAGACAGACTTGTCCAGTGGTTGCGTATGGTTTGTTGTGTGTGGAGGAAGGCAATATATGTGTATCAAATTCGCTCGTGCAGCCTCAATGGTAGACAGCTTGATGTGGGAGTAGTGTCCATCCAACACCAGGAGAATAGGACGTATTGGCGGGATTGATGACAGAAACATTTTGTTAAACCATGTCTCGAAAAGATCTGCTGTTATGAAACTTGAATCTGAAACACCAAACAAAGATCCGGGTGGGGCATTGCAGCAGAGGCTAGAACTCAGTCGTTTACCTTTAAAAATAATGAAAGGTGGAAGGACAGATCCTTGCGCATTGGCACATATTAATATGGAAACATTCTCCCCTCTGTCTGCACTTGTTCGGGATTGTACAGTACGTTTCCCTTTCGTTGCAACTACCCTCGAAGGAGTATGTGCAAGGCTTAGGCCTGTTTCATCCAAATTATATATTTGTCCTGCCTTGTTCTTTACCCCCACATTGTCCATAATATCACCAAGTTTTGTAAAATGATCGTTAATAACTGACGGGTTCAACATTGCTGCTCGAGCAGCAGACAATCCTTCGGGCTTTCGCAGAGAAAGGATGGGGTGTCTTTGCATAAATCCCTGGTACCAATCATACCCTGCCATTTTTTTCTCTTTGTTGAAGCGATGTGGAATACCGGCTTCTACTGCCATTTCATACGCTAAATTACAAATTGCATTGATTCCTAGCCCAAAGCCCAGACTTTCCATCTCCTGGATGTACTTAACTAACTTTTCTTCATCTTGGCGAGTAAAAACTGGGGGCCTTGTCGCTGGAGCATCACCTCGTATATCCTTACTTACTCGTTTGGCCAATGTAGATTTTGGAACACCAACCTGCTTAGCTGCTGCTCTGATTCTATACCGCTTTTCCTTTACCGCTAGGATGGCAGCACACATTGCTTCGGCTTTCCATTTTCCTTGAGTCGGTGTCCAACTTTTTCTCTTTCGTGGCATCTTAAGCTGAAAGATAGAATAAATGAACCATAAATACACTTATAATACTCATATGACATTATTTACAATCAATACATAACAAAAAATAATTATGTTTAACTATTTTCATCTTGTTGAAATAAATACCAGTGAAATTAAATAAAACATAACATATATTACTTCAGTTGGGGTCTGTCCCACTTTCCCCAAGCATATGGGGTTAGTGGGACACCTCACAAATAATTGCGATAAATATTTGCCATAATGATAAGTACCCTACTTTAATGCTTTAAATGATCAATTGTAACATAATTCTTCAAAATAACATAATAATTCTACCTAACAGTACACTGTAATTCATAAAAACCGATATCTTACACACCACCAATAACACTCATCACACGTCAGCTCATCTGCAGGCCTTAATGTGCACGGACAAAATAAACAATGCGCAGAAGCAAAATAGTGAACCCATTTTCAGAATCTATAAATATTATGTATTACTTCCCAAATTAAATAAAAGTATACTAAATAATAATACTACTTCATTTGCAAAATTTTTAACTTCCTTTTTAACTAAATTTGTCGAAAAATAGAAGAAATGTTATATCAAAGTACAACGTTTTATAGAGTATGTCGTACATAAACTACAATGACGCCCAAAATTGACCTCAAACAATTCGTTAAATTTTGTACACAAACATTGTTAAACATTGTCATTTTACAGTCATGAATGTATAGCCTAGAGCCTATGCGATATACTTACGTATATTCTGTGTAGCCCAAGTCCAATGCGAACAAAAATCACTCCAAAACGGATTATTTCTTGAGAAATATGCCTCCAAAGTTAGCTCAAATTATTGATAATTGTTCCATTCTTACTATGACCTGACATAAATACACAATGATAACGAGAGGGCAAATATTTTAGATGATTTCAGCGAGGTAGAACAAAAATATTGGTAAAACTTTCGGCCATTTTGTTTTAAAGATATGGTAGTACACAATTAATTTGAAATCACACTATTTTATACCGTAACATTTAGAAAATGATGACAAATACGTGGTCTGTCCCAGTTACCCCATTGTCCTAGTTACCCCAAGTTACCCTACAGTAATTTGATTAATCAGGAACTACATTGGTAATCCCCTCTTTGATATTTCGACATGTCCGCTTTCTCTGAGTCAGTCGGACCATTGCGTGCTTTACAACGAAGTGAAATATTGTTATATTTATAGAAGGGAGTTGCCGGATATAGTGTTCCCCATTTGAATGTAGACAATACACAGGAAATACATTTACAGTGTAATGGACGTGGTCTTCGCATAATCTAAACTTGGTACGACTCCACTCACATTAGGAGCTGGCTTTCAACGTCTTAGCGCCACACTACTGAATCTGTGACTGTAATGTTGTGTACGGTAAAGAAAGACACAAAGAGCAGGTAATTGTATTTAAATATATTCAGAGAGATTATTTGTACGTCCGTATTGTAAGAGAAGCAAATGATGAGTGAGTAATAAGGTGGAATAGAAGCATGATCATGCATGACTGACATAGCATGGTGATTCATAACATAGAATAGATATACTGAATGGATATGCATATAGAATAGATATCTTGAAATAACTTTAATCTGTATTAAACAGAACATCACATTTTTCCTCTTTAAGAAAAGGCATTTGACGGATTAAAGAAAGGTATTGGAAGGAACAGAAATAATCAAGGTACGGTATGCAATTTAGAATAATAATACAGTTATGGACTGTGTAAAAATAATTCTATACATGGACGGTTTTTTCGACGAATACTTTTTTCTCGGAAACTTGAATATTGTTAATTCTCTTTTATTTAGCGTATAACACAGTCTCTTGTCCATGCAGGGGGTTGTCGGATTCGGTGCGGGCGTTCTGGTGGACCACGACTCCCAGTGTCTGTACGGGCCAGTAATTTACTGAATCTCCCCTCTCTTTATGGGAATTGGGGGAACCCGAACAAGGAATCAGTCTCTCGACACTCCACTTTCGATCATCCGAAGTCTGGTATGTACTAGGACCGAATTCCTTCTGGATTTGGATTAGAGGGGAGTATGCAAGGGAACCTTTCGGGATATGTCCTGGTTTTTTCACCCGAACAAAATCACCAACCGCAAAAGACCGTGATTTGACTCTTTTAGCTACATCGTGGTGGAATTCAAGTTTGTATTTTTGTTGGGCGAGTCGAACTCTTTCCCTTAATTAGGTAGGGGACGCAGATTTTGGATTTGCAGTTACGTCCACAATGTCCAGTTTTGTGCGCAAATGTCTGCCGTGAAGAAGTTTTGACAGCTCTTCACCTGTAATGGCATGAGGTGTGCATCGATAAATACAGAGGAAATCACGCACTGCATCTTTACCCTGGAGTTTTGCACATTGCAGGCATTCCTTGAGAGCCCTATTAAAGCGTTCCTCTGCACTATTCCCTTGGGGGTTGTAGAGGGCGAAATACCTGTGTTTGATATTCCTAGATAGCAGAAAATCTTTAAATTCTTTGGAGGTAAATTGAGCTCCATTGTCTGTGACAATTTCCTTGGGGAATCCTTCCCTACTGAAAACTGAAAGCAAAAAGTCAATGACCTTTTCAGTTGTGACAATTTCGCAAAAAGCGACTTCTGGCCATTTAGAATGGTGATCGATAAGAGTAATTGCAAATTTTGAACCATGTGGCGCAGAAAGGTCTGGTCCTATACAATATGCAGTCCTATTTTGTCCCAAGCATTTTCAGGATATGGGACGGGTTGCAATGGGGGAACTCTGGGTTTAGCCCCTTTATCAGCAGAATGGCAAATCAAGCATTGTTTGATCAAATTTGAGACCTGAGTATCCATGCAAGGCCACCAGTATAGGCTCCTTGACCTTTGTTTCGTACGAACAATCCCTTGATCACCCTCGTGGGCTTTAGTTATCAAACTTGAAGTGAGTGACTCTGGTACCACTGGCGTAGCCAGAGGGGGGGCCACGGGGGCCATGGCCCCCCCCCAATCCCATATTTACAAAAATTAAATTACACCTATATGCCTATGTATCGTACAGATGCGCATACATGAAATGCGAATCTCCCTGCATTTCCTGTAATGTAAATTCATTGTATCCCTGTAAAACAAAACAAAAAATAATTCAAATTTTTAAATGAAATTTTGACGCAATTTTTAATTTGTCAAGAGCCGTGAACTTGCCAAGCCTGTTCTTACGCGATGACGATTGAAGATGGCGCCATTCTGCTACTGCTTTGCGATAACAAAGTACTACAAGTGCCCCATTATTTTGCTCAAAATTTTCCACAAATAGAAATCAATTTGTCTAAACTCTGAAGGCGGTAATTAAGTTCGGTTGAATTTGAATTTTGAAAATGTCACTTTTCGCATATGGTTTTTTAAAAGGAAAAGGGAAAACACGGATGAAGGTAATGTATGCCCAGTCCAGTAAATGTATTAATGATATGTATACATAAGTGACCATTTGTTGTTCTTCTATCGTCTTTAATATAGGCTTAGTTCCACGAGTTTTATAAAGCTATTTGTCATCGTCGGTGTGGGTGAAGCAAACACACAATTTTTTATATATGTTCAGTCCAGAAAAATAGGATGGCGGGAACAGAAAATGACGGAAATTTTAGGTTACTTCGTTTTTGACTTCGTAGTGGGATTTACTTTTGAAGGACCATATAAAACTTCCCATGCTAATGCAACCTACCTATCATCCTTGATTCAAAATGAACCTATTTGCGTTGCTGGTGACATGATTAGGGAAAGTGTTGTTGCTAACATCAAAAAGCACAGTTCTGGTCTATCATAGCTGATGAAACATTGATCGCCAAAAAGGGAACAACTGGCAATTGTTATAAGATATGTTTCACCTAGCGATTCTGGAGTTTGGAGATTGCATGAGGATACGGTAATGGTATTGGACTTGATTTCTGACATCAAATCTAATAATCCTGGTGAAATTGAGCATAATGAAACCAAGTTGAGTGGCAAAGCTATTGGAGAAACGTTGCTAAGAAAGATTTGTGAGCTCGATTTGAATCTGTCTCTTTGTGTGGGACAAGGCTATGATCTGATGATGGGGCAGGAGCCATGGCCAGTGAACGGGTTGGTGCTTCAGCAACAATGAAAAAGGCAGCTCCATTGGCCTTTTATTTTCATTGCGCCATGCACTGCCTAAATTTGAGTGCTTCCGCAAGGTTGTGCGAGAAATTTCATCGACTTTTCGAGCAAGTGCAAAAAAACCGGATCTGTTGAAGAGCCTCATAGAAAGTGACTCTGGTATTTCCATGACCAAGAAGCACCTGATTACGTTGTGCGAAACACGTTCTGTGGAACGACACACAGCAGTTGTAACATTTATGCAACTTTTGAAATATACACTAGATGCCTTATCGGAATTCAAATGCTGGGCATCACCTTGCGACAGAAACAAAGCAGAAAGCCTTGAAAAATTGGTGTGCAACTCAGAATTTGCAGTTGCTTCAGTCATTTTGGAGAAACTGTCAGGATTGATGCTACCAGTTTCCTGAGTCTTACAAACAGTGGGGGGAGATTTATCCCAAGCGTTAGCCTTGGTAAACCGTCTCCAGTCTGTTCTCAAAGAATTGCGAAGTGAAGGGGAGTTCCATGACCTGTATCAAAAGGCAGAATCAATCGCACAAGATGTGATAGAGGTGGAACTGCGAAAACCACGCATTGCAGCTAGAAGCTCATACCGACCAAATGCTCAAACATCAGACAACACCACCAAAGGCTATTACAGAGTCAACTTTTTTTATCCAGCCATAGACTCCATTATTCAGTTATTGGAGACCTTAAGCACAGATTTGGAACATCAACAACACCTTTTTTTATCCAGCCATAGACTCCATTATTGGAGACCTCAAGCACAGATTTGGACCACATCAACAACAGATTATGAAACTTAACTACCTTGTACCAAATTGTATGGAATTCGCCAAACAAGCTGACGGTAAGAGGCAGTGGAATGATTTAACTCCTGCTATTGAGGTGTATGCAAGTTTGATTAGAGATCCTTTCATGATTGTTAAGGGCGAATACATGTTATGGAGGAAGAAATGGAAAAATGTTCCTGTCAAGTCCCGACCATCTTCATCCGTCTGTGCCCTGGGTCATTGCTCTGAAATGTTTCCTAACATATCACTGTTGCTCCAGTTGCTGGCAACTTTGCCAGTGACTTCTGCACAGGCCGAGAGAGTCTTTTCAAAAATGAAAAGAACCCTTAACAGCTATTCGGTCAACAATGACGGAAGCCCGACTAGAGGCATTTATTCTATTCGAATTCATAGGGCCCATTGCCCAGACGTGGAATCAGTCATCGACAAATTTGCCATAACATCAGCGCGGCGGTTGAATCTAAAATTATGATTTGGTAACTTTGATTGTCAATCTTACTTCCAACCTTTCGACTCCAAGTAACAAGTAAGTACAATGCCACCTCACTCAACCCTCATTTTTCAATATTCTGGAGTCAAAAATATTGGCCAGGTGTGCAAGTGTGATCAATGATCTTCTGTTTGCTTTACAAATATCTTCTTTTGACATGTACCACCCCCTTCCCCATAAAAACTCAGGAGGCATCAAACCAAACTGCTCCTATATCGCTACGCAGTAGAGTTTGAATAAATTGTACTTCGGCAAATATGTGGCGGGGCAGGTCGCACAGTTCCTCCAATTTTTTGGCAACCAAGAATTTGGGCAAAATGTACAGCAAAATTGTGAACAATCAAAGAAAAACAGCCTCAAATTTGCAAATTTTTAGCCTGGGAAGTGCCATTTCCGGCAATCTATAGGCAGCATTTATTGGAAAAATTTCTCTGAACGCTACGCGCCAACCCATGGTGGCGCTCCGCTTAGATACTGTCACGGGTCAAAATTCATACCAATGAGTAGCCCCCAAACAAAAAACCTGCCTACGCCAATGTCTGGTACTACTACCGTTTCACCCCGAAAAATAATTCCATCATGCAGTGATAATTCATGATATATTTTGAAGAAAGGTCTCACTTGAATTGGAACAGCTTTGGGATTTGTAGGCCAACCGTTTTGGAGTAAGGTAATCACTGTTTGGCAGGTATTGTCGGACGCAGTTGAATTTTGTAACTGCGTTCTTGTAACAATACAGTCACCTAGAACTAGCTGGCAAACAGCAGCTATTTCGTCAGAATCAGTATGACTGTTGAATGTATTGCAGGTAGGATCATTTATGGGTAACCTGGAAAGGGCATCTGCCACTTTGTTTTGGGTACCTGGCTTATACTCAACTTGAAATGTTTAATGCAGTAAACGAGCTGCCCATCGAGCAATTCTCATGGAATTGTGACCAGTACCAGTTTTTGAAAGAAGGGTAACCAAGGCTTGGTGATCAGTTTTCAAGGTAAACTTTCGACCCCATAGGTATGTGTGCCATTTTTCGACAGCCCACACGCAAGCAAGTGCCTCTTTTTCACCAGTTGAGTACTTTTGTTCTTGAGGGGTAAGTTTTCTCGAAGCAAAACAAACTGTAACCCTTTTACCATCACAAACCTGAGACATTACGGCTCCTAGGCCGTAGCCAGATGCATCCGTAGTAACAATAGTTTCTTTTTCAGGGTCAAATAAAGCTAATGCTCGGCTATGCAAAATGTCAAATTTTATCTTTTAAAAAGCAGAATTTGCCTCTTGAGACCATACAAAGTGATCTGCACCTACTGTAGCACGTATTGGTTCAACTTTGTTGGTGTAATTCTCCACAAAATTTTGAATAATATCCAGCAAGACCTAAAAATGATCGCACTTGATCTTTGTTTTGAGGTACTGGAGCCTCCTGGATGGCACGTACAAGATCGGGGTTGGGCTTTAGGCCTGATGCATCAATAACATGTCCTAAAATCTGTATAGAAGGAAGGTTGAATGCGCATTTTTCATTCAATTTTATCCCAATCTTCGGAACTTTTGCAAAAACTGTGGTTAAGTGGCACCATGAACGATTATATCGTCATTGAAACAAAGCGCTCTCTCTAGGCCATGCAAAACAGAACTCATTACACGCTGAAAGCAGGATGGCGCAGATGCCAACCCCAAGCAAACTCTTGTGTAACGAAACAGATTACATGAGTAATAAACGTAGTATATGGTCGACTACTTTCATCTAATTCTAAATGATGGTAGGCTGACTTGAGGTCAAGCTTTGAAAAGAATTTCGCGCCGCGCAACTCTGTAAACATTTCATCAATGTTTGGCAGTGGGTGCTTTTCCACTACCACAGCTTCGTTGACCTTTCTGAGGTCAACACAAAGTCGCACTCCCCCATCTTTTTTCCATGCAATAACCGTGGGGGAAACCCAATCACTGGCTTCACTAACCGGCTCAATAACCCCTTCAGATTGCAGGCGTCGAAGCTCTGCAGTAACCTTATCTTGCACTGCAAAAGGTACTCTACGCAAGGGCTGTTGGACGGGTTTGGCCTCAGGGATCATCTTAATTTTTTGCCTGAGACCTTTTATGCTCCCTAACCCACTTGAAAATAAATCAGGAAATTTATCCCGAATATTTGTCTTAAACTGAGAATCAGATTGTGGGGCAGCAGTAAGAGTAGGGGAGGTATTGGCAGCATCGTTATTTGTAGCAATCGTAACGTTAGGCCCATAGCGCGAATTTTTGGTAAGGGCATGACAACAGGACATTGTTTTCCCATCAAGCTGTAACCCTAGGCCATGAATAGCATCTTTACTTATCAGGGATGTACCCCTTTCCAGGACTAATATTGTACACTTAGCTTGCCTATCCTTGTAGGCAATAACGGCCGAAAAACTACCGATAACGGGAATTGCATCTTGGCTGTATGATTTCACGGAGGTTTGGCATAAATCTAAAACCTCACGTAAAAAATAATCATCAAAAATTTCCGCATTTAGTATCGTAACGTCAGAATATGCGTCAACCAACATTGGAATACCAATCACATTGATATCAATCTTACACTTAATGTCACAAACAGTTTTATTGTCACGAAAAACTCCCAACACTCGAACGTCTTCGGCAGGTTCACTTTGAATATTGCCGCAGACCTAGCAGGTAACCGTGTATCGTTAACGTTAGCATCTACTTCACGCACATTCCTTTGTAAGCAAACTTTGGCAAAGTGCCCGGTCTTTCCACACTTGCTGCACTTTTCACCTTTGCACTGTGGATCATTCGCAAGGTGGTTCAACGACCCGCAGCGGAAACAGGACTGGCGCCCTCCCTTTGCAAAGGTTTTCGTTTTTGGTTCCGCATTCCTTCTAGATTGTTCACTGGTTGGCTGTGGTTTTCCACGAGGACGATAACCTGATTTCTTGGATATGTATTGCGTCTGACTGCAGTTAGGCGTTTCCACCGATTTCGCCTCCTTAACGGCCTGTTCAACTTGGCAATTTCTATCGCCTTTGAAAGTTTCAAATTTGACTCCAAAAGTAAACGTTCTCGGATACGATGAGAATTTGTCTTTTCAACTAATTGGTCACGTAGCATTTCACCAATGAATGAACCAAATTCACATGTAACGGCAAGTTCTCTCAAAGCACAAATGTAACTGTCTACTGATTCATTCGGCAATTGGCCCCTTTGTCTGAACCTGTGGCGTTCGGCAACCACGTTTATTTTAGGGTTGAAGTAATTGTCCAATGTTTTAAGTGTCTTTGTAAAGGCATCGTCGAAGGTAGCTGCGAGTGCAGGTAATGAGTAAAAAAATTCTCTGACCTTCTGGTCCCAAGGCATGTAACAGAACAGCTTTGTTCCTGTCCGCGGAAAACCACTCGAATCAATCGCAAGTAAATAATTATCAAACATGCGTTTCCACTGAGTCCAAGGCAATGAAGGCTCTCCTGGTGTAGGTAAAAATGCAGGTGGTGGTAAAATTCCTTTTTCCATTTTCGAAAGTAATGTACGTAAGTCCGTAAAATAATACCACAATCCTCGTCGCCAATTTGTAATGTTGTGTACGGTAAAGAAAGACACAAAGAGCAGGTAATTGTATTTATATATATTCAGAGTGATTATTTGTACGTCCGTATTGTAAGAGAAGCAAATGGAGAGTGAGTAATAAGGTGGAATAGAAGCATGATCATGACACGCATAGCATGGTGATTCATAACATAGAATAGATATACTGAATGGATATGCATATAAAACAGATATCTTGAAATAACTTTAAACTGTATTAAACAGAACATCACAGTGACCTAAACTCGGATGAGGTAAGAATTTCAAAGAGCTTATTTATTGTGCTTGCCTTTGGTTTATTTGCATAATAAGCCTAACGGAATACGAAATATATAAGGTTATATAAACTTGACAGAGCATACAAACTTGATAGAGGTTAAACTAAGGCTGCATATGGGATCAACAATTAAATTAATGCTCAGCTAAACTGGCTTGGATATACTTTTAGCCATTATTAATTACCTCAAAGTTCCTCCCACTTTGGTTGTATACACTGGTGAATAGTGTTTTCGCACTTTTTGAGGGTGTGGGGTTAGGGGGTAGCAGAGGGAATTTAAAATTAAATTACGATTGAGACCACCCTAAAAGCTGTTGATTTTCTGGACATAATGGAAATAAGGATTGGTATTTACAAACCATTCATGAAACCAAATAACACACCTTTATGTGTCCTTAAGGAAAGCAACCACCCACCATCTATTCAAAAAAAATATATATATATAAAAAAAAACTATTCCTGAAAGCATCAACAGACGACTGTCAATTATATCATCTACTGAAGCAGTTTTCAACAAAACCGCACCAGGAAACACTCTGGATACGACTACACGCTGAAATACAATCCACTGGGCCCCCAAAAGCTATTAACAATGAAAACCTGAATAGCAATCGTAGCCGTAAAAGAAACGTTAACATGGTTCAATCCTTCTTACAACGAAAGCGATACCACCAATGTTGGCAAAATGTTCCTCAACCTAATTGATTATTGCTTTCCTCCTGGACACAAACTACTCAACAGGAACACACTAAAAGTAAGCTATAGCTGCATGCCAAATATGAAACAAATCTTCTCCACCCACAACAGATCAATTGCAAGGAACAGCAAATCTCAGGAATCTACGCAAGCCAACTGCAACCACAAAAAAGAAAAAAACAAACATGGAAAAGATCTGTATTAATCTACCAAGCCACGGTAATTACAAGACAAGACTACCTAAAGGAACAAACATGCAACACTTTCAAAACTAGATACAATGGTCACACAAGTAGCTTTAGGAATAAAAGCAACAAAAATTGTACAACCCTAGCCCAATACATTTGATCTCTAATTAAGAAATAAACTGCAATTGCAAGCCCATTGTTGAGTTATAACTGGCAAGTCAAAATAATTTGAAGAATAATGGGCGAGGCGAAGATGAGCCCATTAAAGGTTAAATTATTTGGGCGAGCCGGTTATTACCAATAATGGGCAAGCAAGAGCAGTTTATATCTGTTCTATCACCAAATATAATGAAAAAACTGTAAAAAAATAATAAAAATATGATCAAATTTAGATGAAGAAACATGCGAAATTCATACACAGTATCGCACAACGGTTTCTAATAGACCAATTTGTACTTTTGTCCAACGAACAAAACTTGATCTCGTAACACTCGTTCATCAATTTAGGAATGTAATGTAAGTATTTTGCAATATAAAAGCAACATTTCAGAAGAAACACATTCTGGTTTATCTCTAAAAAAAACACATCTTCGTCAACTTAGCGAGAAACAATACAAAGGTCAAAAATATGTCAAGTGTCATGTCACTACACACTACCGAAAGCCAGCTCTAAACATGTACTGCACTGTGCATAGTAAAACATCAGTGCAGTGCGGTTTGGCTGAAGGCTTGAAGCACGTGGCCGTGTCCCGTCAAAGTGCAAAGAATACTGGAAAATGGTAACTCTTTCAGGCTTAGTTGTTATTGGAACAGAAACTACTGTTATTTATTATTCTCAAATTTGTCAGAATAGCAACGTTTGAACAGTTTTGAAGTTGTAGAAGATAGCGTTTTGGTCTAGGGCTACGTATGCACTGCTAGGCTAGTTACAACGACAGTTCTGTGTAGCCTGTAGGTACGTGATTTTTGTTGTAAACACATTTTCAAAGCTTAGACCCTAATGTTACAATGAAGACTAATGATTCGAGAAAAAAGTAAGCAGGCAGTGGCACGTTTCATTCCTAGTAATATATTTGTTTGATACAAGTACTGAGAAATTATAGCCTTCTTGAACTTGTATTAGTATTAACTTGTAGGCCTAACTTTTAAATTTTTACTCTTTGCTTTTATTTATTGCATTCTATTTTAAGCTGTGCACATTGGACTATGTTGTTGCTTAATTTGAATCTGACATAATCAGCTTGTCAGCAAGAAGTTTGTTCCGAAGTGAAACTGAAATTGAGTATTTTCGGCATAATTAATTTTTGTGCGTAGAGTTATTATTGAAGGGTTTATTCGTGGTTGCCATGGTTAATGTAGGAGTTTGATACCTGTACCCCACATTATAAACTGTCAATCTAATGAATATGCAACTGCCCGGTTATTGACTGGGAGTGCTGTCATTGGTCATTTTATGGTGATAGAACTTCCTTACTTATTAAAATGGAGAATTATTATTGCAAGAAGCAAATCTTATGCAACCTCTTGTAAAACGTGCTATCTCTGCCTGAAACAAAGTTCTTTATTATATCATGGAGTTATTAACTGAAATTAATAGCTCCATGATTATATGCAAGCCTCACATGGCTAGTGGATGCAGGCATAGAAAAAGCACAATTAAGATCAGATTTCTTTCATCGTATCGATAATTCCCACTTAGGACTTTCTGCTTCGTCGATCACCAAGGTTTTGTAAATCTGTAACCCTTATGTGTAACCCTCCTGTGTAATCCTGTTTTGTAGCCCTTTGGTGTAGCCCTTCGGTATAACCCTTCTGTGTAACCTTTCTGTGTAACCCTTCTGCGTAATCCTTCTGCGTAATGCTTTTGCGTAATGCTTATGCGTAATGCTTTTGTGTAATCCTGCGTAACCCTTCTGTGTAATGCTTCTCTGTAACCCTTCTGTGTAATGCTTTTGTGTAACCCTTCTGTGTAACCCTTCTGCGTAACCCTACTGTTTAACCCTTCTGCATAACCCTTCTGCGTAACCCTTCTGCATAACCCTCTGAAATGATATTGTTTGTTGGTATATAAGTAAGACACAGGAACACATGGTTTACGATGATAATGGTAATATATATTGAATTGGCTATTCTACTACGACATGTTTACAGATGGTGAGTGAGAGACAGAGAGAGAGAGAGAGAGAATATACAAAAAACATTGGTATATATACAGCGGATGTGACTCATAGTCATAGGGTTGTGACATAGAATAAATGAAGTATACGATATCAGGTGAATACAAGTTTGAATTCTGCAACATGGTACTTGTAAATATACAATTTGATGCATGGTAATTATTTGTTCTTTGTTACTTGAAAAATGCACAAATAGTTATTCTTATTTCCAGCTTACATTTGAGCATAATTTATTATAATATGATAAGACTAATTCTACAAAAATGTGAACATTATTTACAAGCTGAGTCGGTCTGGTTTGGTAACTTTTCTACCAGATCTTGTTTGTGTGGCATGTCCATTGTTTGTGTGATTTGTGTTTGCTGGTTGTTGTGTGTTGTTGTTTGGTGTGCTTGTTCGTTGTCTGTTTGGGAGTGTACTCTTTTTTTCTCCCGTTTCTCTTAGCTGGCGCCTATTCCTTCTCAAGATACTTCCATTGTCCATCTGAACTGTGTATGATCTTGGTTCAGGGCGTCTGCTGAGAACAGTGGCAGAAAGCCACTGACCATTGTCTTGGTCTTGGACTCTGATAGATTGTCCTTCTGCCAGTGGAGAGAGGTTGTGTGCGGTTCTATCAAAATAGTGTTTTTGCCATTCTTGGCGCTGCAGTAGCCTTTCGGTCACTGCATCTTTATTGATAGACCGATTTTTGATCCTTACGGGTAGGTTTGCTCTCATTTTTCTGCCATGCAGGTGTACTGCAGGTGATGGAAGATGGTTATCTATTGGTGTAGATCTTACACACAATAGAGCTAGTTGTACATCAATGTTGTCTTTCTTTGCTTTGTAAATTGTGTTTTTGACTGTTTGTATTTGTCTTTCAATAAATCCATGTGACTGAGGATACTTTGGGCTTGACGTTATATGGTCGAATTCCCATTTCTTGGCAAATTCCTGAAATGTTTGGCTAGCAAAATGGCTGCCATTATCAGAAATGATGCGTTCAGGAATGCCATATTCTGAAAATATGTCCTTGAGATGGTTGACAATTGTTTGACTTGTGGATCGTCCCTTTGGTATGTGTTTGATGATGAAGAATTTTAAGTGGTTATCTGCAATGATCATGTATTCATCCCCCTGTATGTAAAATAAGTCTGTACCTAGTGTTTGCCATGCTCTTGTAGGTATTTGGTGTTGATGTAATGGTTAAGCAGGTTGTGATTTTGTGTGTTCTTGGCATCGAGGACATGATTTTATTAGGTTTTCTATGTCCTTGTGAATTCCGTGCCAAAATACACAAGTTTTTGCACGTAACTGGCATTTCACAGTTCCTTGATGCCCTTCGTGTATCTTGCTCAAGATTTCCTGCTGGAGTGTTGATGGAATAGTTATCCTATCACCTTTCAGGATTAGTCCATCTTCAACAGAAAGTTTGTCCCTGTATGCCCAGTATTTTTGTAGGTGTGTTGGCACTTGTTTTTATCTATCTGGCCACCCGTTTATGGTTACTTCTTTGAGGGCCGTGAGTTCAGGGTCGGAATTTGTTTCAGTTTTTAGTGTTTGAAGTTTTTGTGTGGAAAATTGAACAATATGAATTTGTACTTCTAGGTTCTCCAGAGCTTTATCAGGTAAGGGATCGAGTCTTGAAAGTGCATCAGCTAGAAGCATTTCCTTACCTGGCTTGTATTTAATAATTACATCATAGCCCTGAAGTCTTAACAGCAACCTTTGAAGTCTTGGTGGGGCAGCATTGAGATTCTTGAGGTGAATCATCTCAAGGGGTTTGTGATCGGATTCTACGGTGAATTGTTTACCATAGACGTAAGAATGGAATTTCTCACAAGCGTAGACGACAGCAAGCATTTTACGTTCAATGTTTGCATATCGTCGCTCTGTATCAGTAAGCGATTAGGAGGCGAAAGATATAGGTTTAAAGTCCTGTACTAATGCTGCACCGATACCATTCATTGATGCATCTACTTAAATGGTTGTTGTTTTTTTCTTTTCGGATTGAAATAAGCAAGAGTGACTTCTTTACTTATGGGTGTTTTGATTTTGTCAAAGGCTTTCTGGTGTGTGCTGTTCCAGTCAAATGTTGTGTCTTTTTTGATGAGGTTTCTTAGAGGTGAAGGGTGTGTTGAGAGATTGGGTATGAAAGGCGACATGTATGTTGCGATGCCAAGGAATTCCTGGAGCTCTTTGACACTCTTGGGATGCTCAATGGCTTCAATTGCGCGCACCCTATCTGGGTCGGGATGGACGCCATGCAGCCATGAGAGTCATAGACAAGCCTGAAGAAATTGATACTTGCCTTGTTAATTTCGCATTTGTTGAGGTTAAACACAAGGTCATCTTCTTATGCAACTCTCATAAGGGTATGGAGATTGTGGTCATGCTCGGTTTTAGTCTTGCCAAGCACAGCCACATCGTCTGCTATACCCACAGTCCCAGGGCACTTCTCAAGAATCTGGTCCATCCTTTGTTGGAAGATGTCCTGACTTACACATGGACCAAACGGTAAGCACTTGAAGCGCAATCTTTCGAATGGACTTAGATAATGTGAGAAAACTAGATTTTTGGTCTAGAGATATCGACCAATAGCCATGCCGGGCATTTAGTTTGGAGAAATGCGTGATCCCTGAGAACTTATGCGAGATCTCCTCCAGGGTGGGTGTGTGATGGTGGCTACGCTTGATAGCCCTGTTGAGGTCTCTTAGGTCGAGACATATTCGCCAGCGCCCATTTGCCTTTTGAGAGTAGGCAAGACTGGACACTCAGTCGGTTGGTTCGGTGACTGGCGTTATGACACCAAATTCCTGCATCTCGAGTAATTCTTCCTTTATGTCATCCTTAATGTGTATGGGACAACGACGTCTTGGCGAGTGGACTACCGCTATATGGTAGGGCACTTTGAAGTTTCCTATACCTTCAAATCTGTCAGGGTATAGTTTGTGTAGCTCTTGTTTGCTGTCGATCTGTGGTAGTCTTGTGTTGTCTGAAGAAATGTGGCAGTTAAGTGATACCAATTTCAATGCCAGTGAAGAGGGTAGTCCAAAAATTGCTGGACCTTGTACGTTAGCAATGTAAAAATGTGCATTTGTTTCATTGCTCCCATATTTGCAGGGTATGGAGCATACCCCATAATGAGTTATTGAGGACCCATTGTATACTGTGAGGACAGCTTTTTGTTTTGTA
The DNA here is from genome assembly GCA_020152595.1 of Chiridota heheva. Classification (NCBI taxonomy): domain Eukaryota; kingdom Metazoa; phylum Echinodermata; class Holothuroidea; order Apodida; family Chiridotidae; genus Chiridota; species Chiridota heheva. The sequence continues at coordinate 134,343 of JAIGNY010002975.1, forward strand.
ATTGCGTCCTGGTTTGGGAGGCCATCTACATGTATCTTATCTGGGTACATTTTTCTGAAAATTCTCAAGGGAAGTATGTTTCCCTGAGCACCAGTGTCGACCTTGACCTTAACGGTTGCAGGTCTGTTTACGTTATCTAGCTTGATGCTTAAATTAGTGAACATTTTATCCCTCGTTTCTGAGCTAATTTCGTGAATATCTACTGACTGAAATCTAAGTTCCTCAAATCTATCAGTGAGGGTACTATCAGTACTAGATCGGTTAACCACATCAAACTGTTGTGGGTTATGGGATGGCTGCCCCGTCTTTGGCCTTGTCCTATTTTCCGACCTACCCCTTCTATACCTGTCCTGTCTTCTGTTTTGGGGTGCTGCACCAGATTTTGGGGTCTGCCCTCCACTCCTACTTTGCCTACAGACTGACTGCCAATGGTTTTGCTTACCGCAATTACGGCACTTGGCTCCATATGCGGGACATTTGGCGCTGCGGGCATGCTGTCGCCCACAATTGCCACATCTACTACCACGGGTGGGAGGCTTGGATCTGTTATTCACTGCATTTACATTGATGCTCCCTTGCCTTAATTCTTCCAAATGAGCTACTGTAGCTTCATATGTTCTGGCTATGTCCATAGCGTCATCTAATTTTCAGGTGTGGTCTTTCCCTAAAAGGGTTTCTTGCACCTGTTTGTGCTTTGTTCCTATGACCAGCTGCTCGATTAGCCTGTCATCAAGCTCTGTAGGGCCAAAGCTACACCTCTTAGCCTGAATCTTACAGCATGTCACAAAGTCGTCACTGCTTTCATTAGGCTGTTGCTTGAATTTTTGTAAATTGAAGCGACACAAGCGAAAATTTGTTTTAGGCTTAAAATATGTCTTAAATTTATCAAATATTTTGTCAGGGTCTTTTTTGTCTTCTTCCCGAAGTATCCGTGAATTGAAAATTTGGATACCTTCCTGACCTAGCCACAGAAGAATATAGGTCACTTTGTCATGGCCAGATTTCTTCGCCAAGGGACCCGTAAAAGTCAATTCACAATATTGACGAAAAATATATAATGTCGTTGGAAGGTCACTAGAGCCCCAGTCCATAGAGGATGGTGTATACCAGAAAGATCCCCCATGTTTACGGTGCATATACAATAATCGAAAGTAAATTTAGCGGAACTCGTGATAGGCCAAGCCCGTAGGGTTAGGTTCTGGTTTAGGCCTAGGTTCTAACGTTAGGAGTAGAATGAGTACTGTTATTGTTGGAAATAACTCTCCAAGATTTAAAAAAAAGTAAGCTTACCAGAAGCTATTAAAGATAATTGTTCAATTATTGCAAAATAATTGTTCAACCAAAGTGTTCATGACACTTCACATTCACTCGTAGGCCTAGTTCTAAATGGCAAGTCCCTGGTTGTATGAGTCGACGTCACTGAACTTCGTTGTCTGGTTGTTTACGTTTTCAATCCAACATTTCCGGCTTCCAGGGTGTGGCGCACTTTGTGTTGGAAATATTGTATGACGTCAGCACGTGATGTGAATATTCAAATCCTCTCCTCTCCCAGTGGTTTTCCGATGAGGCACGTTAATGTTTTAACATTGGTCCGTTGTTAATTTATTGTGTTGAAATCGAGGGTATTTTGGTAGAATGTTCTTAAATCTGGTACGTAAAATCTCAGTTCTGATTAAGATACCAGAAAAAGTATTTACCGTCCTCGGCCTGGAAGCCGTCTGAGTGTGTTGATTAGCAAATGAATGAACTTTTAGTGAGTTTTTAAAGTTCTGACTCGAGTGCACTTATTGGTAGCCCAAGTGTCTCCGATTCGATCCGACGATGGTAGAATCACGATAACGGCGAGATTTCCAGTTAATGTAATTGTCCAATTTTGGGAATCAAAAGTTCCGAGTATGTGTCCGTTGTTAGGCGAATATGCGATGCTGGAACACAAGGTCTAAACCGAAGCACAGATAACTTGGTTGAGACCAAAGCGTAAACGTCTCACGGTTTCATGTATCAGTTTTTTAAGTCCTCTGTTGAACAATTGTTCGCCTTCATTTTCTCCAAATTTTATTTCGATGACGACTTCGAAACACCGCTGCCACCATGAAATAATATTGTTTGTTGGTATATAAGTAAGACACAGGAGCACATGGTTTACGATGATAATGGTAATATATATTGAATTGGCTATTCTACTACGACATGTTTACAGATGGTGAGTGAGAGACAGAGAGAGAGAGAGAGAGAGAGAATATACAAAAAACATTGGTATATATACTGCGGATGTGACTCATAGTCATAGGGTTGTGACCTCAGTATGTACCATGTGTGTTAAAGAGGTATGTTTGATAGTATCGGAAGTCTATAATATGAGACATCATATTACACCCTCCCATGTAACCCTTCTGTGTAAACCTGTGTAATCCTTCTGTGTAACCATTATGTGTAACTCTTCTGTGTAACTTTTCTGTTTAACCCTTCTGTGTAACCCTTTTGTGTAACTTCTGTGTAATCCTTTTGTGTAACCCTTCTGATAAGGGTGGCGCTATTGTCATACAGGATCGTTTAGATTTTGTTGCAGAAGTTAAACAACAGCTTGAGGACATCAATTTTTACATTCCTCTAATTGCAGATCCCACTGCCAACCATATTTGTGAACTCAGAAGTACTGCCGCCACTTTCCCACCCAACCTTTTGCACTGACATCGAAGAACTGATATCTAAAGACCCCAAACCTGGCCGTTTCTACACGTTTTCCAAAACTGACTAAGTGAAATCTCGTGCTCGACATGACCACAGTAGTTCCAATACCAACGAAGTACCACCGCCCAATCATTTCTGGCAACGTCACCCTCACTGAGGGGATTTCTTCATTCATTGACGATCACGTACCTAATCTCAAGGAAATACTAAGTTTTATTCGGAACACCACTGACTTCCTTTGCAAATTGAAGGATATACCATCTCCCCTCCCTTCTGATACACTTCTGGCTACTTTAGATGTCTCATCTTTATAACATGATATAACAAGATTACGGACTAATAAGGGTTAGTCACCCCATATGAAGCCCAAACTAAAACCACCACCACTCCCACATAAAAATAGAAAATAAAAGACGCTCAGAGTTAATAAAGAACTTATCAATGTTGACCTTGAAATTGTGAACAGAATTGGAACTAACTACCCACTCAGACAAATCATTCCTCTCATTAACAACCCTTTGCGAAAAGCTAAAATGCCGAATATCTATCCATGATAACTCTTTGGTCAACTTTAAACTATTATCACGTGTCACATGAGGATTAGCTGAAACATGTAAGAAATAACAGGAAGTCAAAGCATCACTACCAGATTGGTATTTAAAAACCTGAATCATATCGCCACGTACTCTTCTCAACTAAAGCGTGGTCAAACCAAGAATTCGCAACCTAGATTCATGAGAGAAATTCCTTACATCGGGAATAAGTCTAGTGGATCTTCGCTGAACCTGCTCCAAAATGGACTTATTGATCTCATGAAAGGGAATCCAAGCCTGAATAGCATACTCAAGGTGAGCTCGAGGTGTCACCACCATATACACATGGGTATAACCTGTACCCTCATTGACTTCTTCTTCCTCATCCGACTCATCTGACTCTAGAAATTTGACAACTCCCGTCCTTGTACAATTGTATTCTGGCAATCAACACAAGTGCACCCAGGCCCACATTTAATTCCTTCCTTAACACACTTACAGATTCTACCCATGCACTTACTTTTTTACACCCACAGCCTCTTGTTAGGTGAAGTACGTTTTATTGTATGGCAGATATGTTCTCCTCTGAATCACATCTAACTGTCACATTATTCCCATCAGAGATATTCCTTCCATAAAGGGAGATGTCAGGATAAGTTAATATTTCCTCTTGACACTTACCCCAAACATTACTCACCCAGCAAGATCTCAACCAGTGTAACCTTAATGCTTCATCAAATGGGAGCAATTCGTCCTCTAAGGTGCCTTTCCAGCTTGCATGGAGGATTTATTTTAAGCGTTGATGACTCACTGCAGGATGATCAGTTTTCTGACTATTATACAATGTAAGCAGTGTTTCATACCTACTCAGACAAGCTTGGTTAGCAGCAAAGTAGACACATCCAACCAACCGAAAAAATGAATACATACCAAGGTGTGATACAGCATCATCTGTCATGAACAATCGTTTAGGAAAATCTATGCCACATATGATTTTTGCGTTTTGGAAAAAGACATTCAAAAATGTGACTTTGCTATTCTTCACAAAGGAGGAAACAAAATCACACCCAGATGCAATGTACAGGACCTGTATGCATTAACCAAATAAAGAAATAGCCAGATTAAGATGTATAAAAGAACAATCATTATTTAAAGCATACTGAAGATTATTCATGTGAATGTACCTGTCATTTCCTGGGCCCACTTGATATTGTAGGTATACATCTTTATCCTGAAAATCAAGAAGCAGTCCTACGACCCCCACATCTCGGTCAAGAGAATACAAATGAATAATGGAACAGGAAGTATCAGCAACATGCAGCCAGATTTGTGTTTTTGTCTCTTCATGGTTGCTGTTAAGATGATACAGACTTGAACCTTGTTTATCAACAACATATGACAATGACATTTCAAATCCACCAGAGGTTTTGACAGACTTTTAAATAAGCAACCTCTTTATTTTGTCTTGTTTCTGAGGAACTGTTGCCACAAACCTGTTTTGGGCAATGTGGTGTGTGGTCCTCTATAGCACCTTACAATTTGCAAAGGCCTAAACAGTAACAAGCAAATTAAAGCAAGGCCTCGTCTTAATGTTCCTGTCAAGGAGCCCTTAAGATTTAAGTTAGCAAACCTTTGTACGACGAGTGCTTTTTCTATGCCTCATATATTGGATTAAATAAAATAAAATATTTTTTTTTGAATATTGCCATTTCTTTTTAATTTGATTTCTATTAAGTTTCTTCTATTTTAAAACTTTGCTTTGCCACCAAAATTACATGAATCCCTGAACAAAGGCCCAAATGTAGCTTCTATATTGGTTACTTCTAACATTGAAATGCAGAAATAACAAAACAGTAACAAATAATCAAACAAAAAAGAACTCCGGTCAAAAAGAAGAGAAACAAGTAAAATGTTAAATAAAGGATGAAAATTTACAAAGGAATGACATGATACAAATTATGAAAAGATAAAATTTATGGTAACTGTTTGCCTCATTAGATAAATAATGGGCCAAACGTTACACGCAGTAAATATAGAATGCAGGTTCACTTTCGAAAAATACCCCGTCTCTTAAACTTCCGACGTGAATGTTTTAGTCAGATAATTAAAAAAAAAAAAAAAAATATGGTTCCCATACAGTATCCTTGGCTGGAAAGCGCGGATTGTGAGCCTTATATCTTAACTAAAAAAACTGCATTTTCACGTTGGAAGAACTTTTTACTTCTTTTAAGTTAAAACTATGGCATATTCCCCGCTGGGCAGCGTGGTCGTGGGGATTGTAGGCCTGCTAATCTTAATTAAAGAACGATGCATATACATGTCTGCCGGATGATAATAGAGAGCATAACTTCTCTGCCAACAGTGTAAGCAGCCATGTCTATACTTCGAAGTGAACCTATATTCTATAGTTGGAAGTTACCCGTGACACACACAAAAATGCAGAAATAATAAGACGGTAAAAAGAAATCTAGATCAAAAATAAAACAATGAACACCAAATCAACCCATAAAATAACATAATACAAATTATGACCAAAATGGGAAAGCATAAACATTCAAATAAATAAATTTTAAAACAATCAAAAATGATATCCTTGTCTAAACACGGTTATCCTTATACTACCAAGTTAACATAGGCCTAACGTTACTACGTTTTGTCTAAACTTCTTTGTTTCCACCGTTTAATACTAGAAATATTCAATTGAAAGTTAGGAATTTACGGATAGGAAAGATTTTTCGCGTAACACGATATAATCATTACAACATTAACAATTGACCAACCAAATCGAAATAATGATTATTTTAAGGTGTTCTCGCCAAAAAAAATTTGCACGCGCAACATCGCTGATTAGGTATGTATCAAACGCTCTAAGGTTAATCTTTACGAATCTACCATTAAATTTGATATTTTGTGTCGGCTGAATCAGGAACACGGCGTTTATGGACTTGTTTTTGTACCCGGTAAATTTGGGAACCAAATTTTGAAACCAAATTGCTATAAAACGAGGCAAAAGTTGAAAAAAATCAAAATGAAAATTGAAAAATAAAGTTTGACGTGTGACCTGCTATACCATCTTGAACAGAAATGCATCCCACGTGTCTGTACGACGCAAATTACGTCACACTGCCAAGTGGTCAGTGTTCCGCCAAAAATCAAATGTTTGCACTCGACGCTAATTCCTTCCTAAAAGAACCCAGTCACGTGACCTAATTAACGGGGTTCTCCGGACTGACTGGATATAACGTAAAAACAAAACGTTGGATAAAAACCGCTATTAGAACGATTGTATCAATGTTTTGGTAACGTTTGAAAAAGAAGTTCGTGCAACGTACTATCAAATTCAAAAAAGATGTTGGAATTTAAGGTTCTTAAAACATTAGAGGTCTAAGTTACATTTATAACGCTTGTGTATAATGTTTAGGTGACGTGTGAAAATACGTTACATTTATAACGCTTTGGTATAATGTCAAGGTGACGTGTTACAATACGTTACATTTATACGCTTGTGTATAATGTTTAGGTGACGTGAAAATACGTTATAATAACGCGTGACGTGTAAAAGTACTTTACAGAGAGAGTTGAACACACAATTACAATGACGGGGTCGTCGCCTGCGTATTCGCTTATAATGTACAAATTTCACGGCTTAATGACGTGAAGGTACGACGTACGGACAGACATAACATATCAATGTCCACGGCCTTTGATAACCAGTTGTGGTGCACTGGCGTTTGGATTGAACCCGGGGCCTCGTGGTCTTAGAAGGTATTATAACCGCTGACAGTAGGTAGATAAGTACTTTACATTTATAACGCTCGTGTATAATGTTTAGGTGACGTGTGAAAATACGTTACATTTATAACTCTTTTGTATACTGTTTAGGTGACGTGAAAATACGTTACATTTATAACGCTTTTGTATAATGTTTAGGTGACGTGTGAAAATACGTTACATTTATAACGCTCGTGTATAATGTTTAGGTGACGTGTGAAAATACGTTACATTTATAAGCTTGTGTGTAATGTTTAGGTGACGTGTGAAAATACGTTCGTGCAACGATCTTGTTTGATACTACAATATAAATTATCAATCAAAGTAATATTTTGAACACTTTATTGAGTATATTTCGAGCAATTAAGAAATTAGAGATTAATTCTTTTTTTTTCTCTTTTTTTGTAATTTACGCAATCAGTTGATCAGTGCCTACTATAGGCCTATATGTCTATTAAATAAATTATTGACCGGCAAACATTGAATGTTATAGCAACGTGTTGATGCTATTGAAAAGTTGTCATTGTATGTTAATGAATTACGTTCACCGATCCAAAAATGTAACAGCGTCTTTGTAATTCGTATACAGTCCGGTCCACGCTCCCGATCGCGAGACCTGATTGGGAGATCGAGACATGCACTGTGACCATAATTTGAACTGTTTAAAATTTCAGCCTTTAACATTTACTTTGTTTTCAAATTCTATTATTTTAAAGTTATATACTTTGAAAATGATATTGAAATCGATATTTCTGGAACTTTTTTGTACAATCTGAGCTTTTGCTGGTGACTAAAATTATCAAATCTGCTCTTCACAAACTATTGAAGTGAAGGTTTAAAGATTACTTTAAAATTCCTTGGTGAAAGTCAAATTTGCGCTTGTGAAAATGAAGAAAATAATTTTATCGTTCTGTTGCATCAAAAAAATTAGAATATTTTACATGCATTTTTTCTACCTTTGTCTTAAACCTAATTTATCGCTATGTATTTCTTTAGAGAGATCTGAATTTGGAAAGATGCATTGTGGGTTATAATGACAAGAAATCTCCCGATCAGGAGAACATAAACCGGACTGGTATAGGCTATGTTGTGCATGGCCCCCGTAACACCGGAACCCCCAAGGATTTCATAATAATGGTTTTCATGATGGCCTTATTTTTGTTAATTATTCAAAAATAATAATTACATCGGTCTTATCCCCCTCCCCAATTTGAAACCTGTGTCGGGGGCCCTGTTGTGAGGCCACAGCATTTCAGCTGAGGCTGTGAGTACGTAATTTGATCCGGAAGTCCTTGGAAAGATTTCAACATGCACACAAATGCTTTAAATTCCTTTGATCAGTGCTCGGCCGACATAATAGACAACCATGTTTGATTCCAAAAGATTTCATTTCAAACTTTTAAGTCTATTATCTCTTTTGTATAAAGCTTACTCCAGCAGAAGACGTCACACCTTAGTCTCATTCACTTTTAATTTACATTAATCTAACATTTTGAAGGACTGTTTTTGTGTTTCTTTAAAATTTCTTCGGATGGTTAATTTCAAGCCATTAAATCCTATAAAAATAACGATTCCAACAAAATGCACCAAGAAATTAGAAAATGGTGTCAGTCAGTGGCGGGTGGGCGCCGTGAACGCCGCCTCCCCACCTCCATTTGCGAAAGTAAACGAGTCCTGATAGCACTTTTACATCATAGGTCTCCTTGACTTGATCACAGTTTTGAATAGTTTCCTCACCATTCTGTTCCTTTTTATATTCTCAAGTCCACATAATATTCCATTCTTAATTGAGCATGATTGACCAGCTATATTAAATAGTACTCAACACAATGAGCTCTTAATTGAGGATGATTGACCAGCTATATTAAATAGTACTCAACACAATGAGCTCTTAATTGAGGATGATTGACCAGCTATATTAAATAGTACTCAACACAATGAGCTCTTAATCGAGGATGATTGACCAGCTATATTAAATAGTACTCAACACAATGAGCAGTGTTTGCATTGTAGCTCCCTGATTTGACAACAGGATTAAATGAAATTGTTGAAAAACTTAACTCTGTTTACTTTAAGTTAAGAAAGTAAAACAATATAAGTATAACTGTCAAATACCCCAGTTACAAAATTCTTCTTGCACCTTTTCCGATTTATCAAAAAACAATTCCAGAAAAGCAGTTGTTTAAACTTTCAGTATTTACATTATCTGAGTTATCAAGAATGTAATCATCAGCGATGCAACCACACGGTTTGCTAATTGGGTACGGTAAAGGTTTCACGGGCAATTGTTTGTACACTTTTTTAAATTAAGATTCGTCCAATATTCTTATGATGGAGGCGGCAGATAAAAGAAGACCTATGTTATTATTATTAGTAGTAGTAGTAGTAGTGGTAGTATTATTATAATTATTATTATTATTATTATTATTATTATTTTTATTATTATTATTATTATTATTATTATTATTATTATTATTATTATTATTATTATTAATATTATTATTATTATTAATATTATTATTACTATTGTTATTATTATTATTATTATTATTATTATTATTATTATTATTATTATTATTATTATTATTATTATTATTATTATTATTATTATTATTATTATCATTATTATTATTGTTATTATTATTATTATTATTATTATTATTATTATTATTATTATTATTATTATTATTATTATTATTTTTATTATTATTATTATTATTTTTATTATTATTATTATTATCATTATTATTATTGTTATTATTATTATTATTATTATTATTATTATTATTATTATTATTAATATTATTATTACTATTGTTATTATTATTATTATTGTTATTATTATTATTATTATTATTATTATTATTATTATTATTATTATTATTATTATTATTATTATTATTATTATTATTATTATTATTATTATTATTATTATTATTATTATTATTATTATTATTATTATATTATCTAAAAGGTAATCTGTCATTGGCATGTAACCATTAACTATAAACCTAAGAAAATGATCACCCGACGTGAACGGCAAGGGAAAGGAAATAAAATAAAGTAGTACGTTTAGCTGAATGATCAAATTAAAGGATTAGTTCAGTAATCAAGAAAGTCTATCTTATATGAAAGAAGGACTTTAACAGAAACAAAGTAGTGACGAAAACATTCAAAATCTTAAATCGTTAAGGAGATATCTAAGTTTAAAGTTTGGTATCATTTGTGTAGAAACGACTGAAATCAGACCAGTCGTGATGTCATGGCCTCAGATTCCTCAAATTGTTGTGTATTCACACTCACATTTTGTACAGCGATTTTGAGGCTTAACCATGGGATATGTCAATAAATTAGTAAATCTAAATCTAGTACGGATACTTAAAGGCCTAATATACCACCTGAAAAAACGAATTTAAATAATATGAAAAACCTAAATAAATTTCCTTAAAATACAATTCTTAAGAATGTGAGGATGAGGACGTCAACTTTTCATAGCAGATTTACTACACCAGTCATTTCTACACAGATACGACAGAGCTTTAAACTTCACCAGCATATTATCTTGAAGGGACACAAGAAAAATAAATCTTTCAGAAGACAAAGGCTCACCGTACCATTGACCCAATAAGTAAGAATTTATCGGTATTTATTTGTTCGTAGTATATATTTATAACGAATTAATCGTGCGTCTGTAATGGCTTACAGAGGATATCTCGTTTTAACAATTGGTTTGACCAATCACCAATTAGCCCGATGCAAAAAAAAAACGTCACTTCCGCTGAGGAATTGATTGGTTTAGTGGTGTTTGTGTAAATATTTGGATTATCATACTACTTTGGATTGTATTCTTTATCTACACGTTGTCCACGATATCCGACCTTTAAAGGTGCGGCAGCGTATAGGTGCTGTCTCCTCCTCATTTCAACGATTTCTTAGTACTTGTCAAAGCTCTGCAATACTCCTTATCGGGAGAGGAAATCTCTTTGATCAGGAGATCAATTTACCACAACACATCGCTTTAATTCAAATTTCTCAATGCGTAATTAGCGGTGTGAGATTTTCTAAAATCGCTAATGATATGAACTATAAATGAAAGTTTAACTCCCTAATTGTTTTAATTCAGTTTGTTTTTACGTTTTCCGCATTCACCATGCACCGCGTATTGGAATTTTACCAGCGAATTAAAAATAAAAAAATAGAATATTATTAAAATATGCACATTTGTCTGTTGTAGACCGTGTCCTATATTTCAACAATTTCATGAATAGTTTTTATTTCTGGAAAATCTAGAATTTGAAATGACATTAATTTCCTAAATTAATGTAAAATTAAAAACCATAATATCAGTAAAATAAATAAGCATTGCAGTGTGTTTATATCACAGGCATCGGTTTACATATTCTAGGGAATTTTTCTGATGCATTACAAGGCGAGTTCTGAGGAATGGATTTTCCATTATTTTCAGTAACTAGGATTTAGTAAAGGCATTACCTAAATATTTTGAGCTGCCTGCCTGAATTTCCTGTTACACCGGCAAATGGGCGGATTTCGATAAAAGGGATTACGCACAGTTGTGTGGACGCAGTTATCAAATACGAATGGGGTAAGGGAAATTTGCATGTCAATTATGTTATAATGGCCCCTAGCCTAATAAGCATACAATGCCAGTGTTATTCTTCTTGATACTGCTTAAATATTTAGTATTTAGATTGATCTGAATGTTTTCCCTTCTTATTAAGTTATGTTGAACCCGAGAATGGAGACTAAAACGACAACTTGAGAAATTGTGACTACATTCTACTATAAAGTTTGTGTGTCACGGTGTGTGGGGCGGGGAATGTAACAAGATACCCCACCCTTACTGTTGCAAAACCCAACTCGAGTCCAACTTGTGTTTATAAGCTTAATGACCATAAATCTTTAGTTTTGCTCATCTAGTATCAATAAATATGACATTAGTATCAAATTAAATATGGCACACACAAAACACTATAGGCCATAGGTATTGACCAGGGTTGTCTCTGGTAGTACATATTATTGCTTGCTGCAAATTGCTTTTGAAACTATACTTTACCATTTTTAGGAAACCATATCCGATAGGAAGTTATTTTCAGAACCTTATGTATGTTTTATATGAGATTTTTTTCTTCGTGAAAATTCTTTGTTTTCTCATTGTATGTGTATGATAATAGATCATTTGGAAAACAAATCTTGAATTTTGGACCAAATATTTTTAATTTTGGACCAATTATCTTCAATTTTGTACCAGAAATTAAACTTCTGGAATAAAATGAATAATTAACAGATGGAGGGTCGAAACTCGTCTTCAATTTGGTACAAAATGTACAACTTAGGTACAAACATTTTTAATTTTGGACCCAGTTAGGGAAGTTAAGATGTATTTTAGAGGCTTCAGGCCTCCCCCACCGCCCAAAAGTATAGTATAAGACTTGAAGCTAGACTCACCCCTTGATTGTTACTGTTTTGATGAACATACACCTTTAAAACGTAGCAGCCTAAAAGCATATGGACAGGTCACAGATAGCAACAACATGAGTGTTAATGGCTTAGATTATGCTAAAAACCATAGGAAACCTTTTTGAAAAGTTAACATCACACCCCAAATCTGTGTTTCTGCGGTTTATCATACCAGAACTGTCAAATAGGCCCCTAATACTTCTGTAATTACGCCTCTTCTCGAAAGGTAATCATAAGTGTCCCACACAAAACGCCTCTGTGTGCTTCAGAAAGATGGTCTGAACTATGTATACTTTAAGTTTAGTATCATAATATAATTTTCTAAATGTATGACACAATTTTGCTTCATAAAATGAATAATCTTAATTCATATTATGAATACTTGTCCACACTTTGAGAATCAAATAATTCGATGGTTTGAATTTTTTTTTTTTTTCTTACCGGTGTCTTATTTCTCTTATAGTACAACATTACCCGTAAAAATTGAAAAAGTTGTAATGTCAATCAAAATAAAGAACATTCACCTTGACCTATTCTTCGCATACCTGAGGCACAAAGGGCCTTCACCGAAGTTCTCCATTCTTCCCTGCTGGTCGCCGTAACCCGTGCTTATGCCCATGTCCTCCATCCTGTCTCAAATCTTTCCTTCTCCACTTTCGCCGTCATGTAGTTTTGGGCTTTTCACGCTTCCTATGTCCTTCGGGTGAGCACGTCAAAGCTGTAATGCAGTGATTGCTTGAGTCTTGCCTGAGCATATGCCCAATAAATTTCTAACGTCGCCTCAGTACCTCCTTATGGGTCCCATGTTTGTGCGATTCAGCAGTTCTCTATTGCTAACCATTTCTTCCCTTCTTTATTTATTGTTGGTTGCACCAAGGTAAACAAATTCTTCTACATCTATTGCTTCATCACCGACTAGTATTCTTTCTTCGCTTTTTGCATTAATTCTCGTTGCTTTGGTTTTCTGGGTATTAACCTTTAAACCAACCCGTTTTGCTTCCTCATTTAGCAGTTTAGTCTATCTTAATTTAGGTGGATGTATTTTGTTGAAGATATTATAGCTATATCATCTGCAAAGTCATCAAGTTTGGTTAAGAATTTCTACCCTATTCCAGTTTCTCAATATCTTACTGACCTTTTCATGATCCAGCCTATAACCACCAGGAATAGAAAGCCAGATCTATTACAGCCTTGCTTTACTCCGGTTTTATGTTTAACTACTGTGATGTTCCTCCCTGCTCAACCACCGCTCATTTGAAGTCGTCATACAGCATTTTGACGAGTAATAAGTTTGTCCGGTAATCCATAAAGCCTCATATTTCGCCGTAAACTCTCTGTGAACTGAATCGAAAGGTTTTTCGAAGTCCATGAAGTTTAATTAAAGTGTTGCTTGCCACTCATTAACTTATTCAATTACGTTCCGTAAGACAAATATTTGTTCTGATGTATTCCTTCCCTTTCAAAAACCTGTGTGTTCCTTTTTAAGTCTCTCACCAATTCCTAGTCTATTTTTTTCTATAATCACTTTGTTCAGGATTTTGCTGGCAATTGGTTGGAGTATTATGCCTCTCCAGCTTTTGCATTGTTTGGTATTTTAATTATTAGCCCTCTCTTCCAGTTTGTTGGTATTTTTATTGTTATCCCTCTCTTCCAGTTTGTTGGTATTTTGATTATTATCCCTCTCTTGCAGTTTGTTGGTATTTTAATTGTTATCCCTTCATTCCAGGTTTTTGGTATTTTGATTATTAAACCTCTCTTCCACTTTGTTGGTATTTTGATTATTATCCCTCTCTTCCAGTTTGTTGGTATTTTGATTATTATCCCTTTCTTCCAGTTTGTTGGTATTTTAATTGTTATCCCTTCATTCCAGGTTTTTGGTATTTTGATTATTAAACCTCTCTTCCACTTTGTTGGTATTTTGATTATTATCCCTCTCTTGCAGTTTGTTGGTATTTTGATTATTATCCCTTTCTTCCAGTTTGTTGGTATTTTAATTGTTATCCCTTCATTCCAGGTTTTTGGTATTTTGATTATTAAACCTCTCTTCCACTTTGTTGGTATTTTGATTATTATCCCTCTCTTCCAGTTTGTTGGTATTTTGATTCTTATCCCTCTCTTCCAGTTTGTTGGTATTTTGATTCTTATCCCTTTCTTCCAGTTTGTTGGTATTTTGATTATTATCCCTCTCTTCCAGTTTGTTGGTATTTTGATTGTTACCCCTCTCTTCCAGTTTGTTGGTATTTTGATTATTATCCCTCTCTTCCACTTTGTTGGTATTTTGATTGTTATCCCTCTCTTCCAGTTTGTTGGTATTTTGATTGTTAGCCCTCTCTTCCAGTTTGTTGGTATTTTGATTATTATCCCTCTCTTCCACTTTGTTGGTATTTTGATTATTATCCCTTCCAGATTGTTGGTATTTTGATTGTTATCCCTCTCTTCCAGTTTGTTGGTTTTTTGATTAATATCCCTCTCTTCCAGTTTGTTGGTATTTTGATTATTATCCCTCGCTTCCAGTTTGTTGGTATTTTGATTAATATCCCTCTCTTCCAGTTTGTTGGTATTTTGATTGTTAGCCCTCTCTTCCAGATTGTTGGTATTTTGATTGTTATCCCTCTCTTCCAGTTTGTTGGTATTTTGATTAATATCCCTCTCTTCCAGTTTGTTGGTATTTTGATTGTTAGCCCTCTCTTCCAGATTGTTGGTATTTTGATTATTATCCCTCTCTTCCAGTTTGTTAATATTTTGATTGTTATCCCTCTCTTCCAGTTTGTTGGTATTTTGATTGTTATCCCTCTCTTCCAGTTTGTTGGTATTTTGATTATTATCCCTCTCTTCCAGATTGTTGGTATTTTGATTATTATCCCTCTCTTCCAGTTTGTTGGTATTTTGATTCTTATCCCTCTCTTCCAGTTTGTTGGTATTTTGATTATTATCCCTCTCTTCCAGTTTGTTGGTATTTTGATTATTATCCCTCTCTTCCAGTTTGTTGGTATTTTGATTGTTATCCCTCTCTTCCAGTTTGTTGGTATTTTGATTATTATCCCTCTCTTCCAGTTTGATGGTATTTTGATTATTATCCCTCTCTTCCAGTTTGTTGGTATTTTGATTGTTATCCCTCTCTTCCAGTTTGTTGGTATTTTGATTATTATCCCTCTCTTCCAGATTGTTGGTATTTTGATTATTATCCCTCTCTTCCAGTTTGTTGGTATTTTGATTAATATCCCTCTCTTCCAGTTTGTTGGTTTTTTGATTGTTATCCCTCTCTTCCAGTTTGTATTTTGGTATCCCTCTCTTTTTGATTATTATCCCTCTCTTCCAGATTGTTGGTATTTTGATTATTATCCCTCTCTTCCAGTTTGTTGGTATTTTGATTAATATCCCTCTCTTCCAGTTTGTTGGTATTTTGATTGTTATCCCTCTCTTCCAGTTTGTTGGTATTTTGATTGTTAGCCCTCTCTTCCAGTTTGTTGGTATTTTGATTGTTATCCCTCTCTTCCAGTTTGTTGGTATTTTGATCGTTATCCCTCTCTTGCAGTTTGTTGGTATTTTGATTGTTATCCCTCTCTTCCAGTTGGTTGGTATTTTGATTGTTATCCCTCTCTTCCAGTTTGTTGGTATTTTGATTATTATTCCTCTCTTCCAGTTTGTTGGTATTTTGATTATTATCCCTCTCTTCCAGTTTGTTGGTATTTTGATTCTTATCCCTTTCTTCCAGTTTGTTGGTATTTTGATTATTATTCCTCTCTTCCAGTTTGTTGGTATTTTGATTATTATTCCTCTCTTCCAGTTTGTTGGTATTTTGATTATTATCCCTCTCTTCCAGTTTGTTGGTATTTTGATTATTATCCCTCTCTTCCAGTTTGTTGGTATTTTGATTATTATCCCTCTCTTCCAGTTTGTTGGTATTTTGATTGTTATCCCTCTCTTGCAGTTTGTTGGTATTTTGATTGTTATCCCTCTCTTCCAGTTGGTTGGTATTTTGATTGTTATCCCTCTCTTCCAGTTTGTTGGTATTTTGATTATTATTCCTCTCTTCCAGTTTGTTGGTATTTTGATTGTTATCCCTCTCTTCCAGATTGTTGGTATTTTGATTGTTATCCCTCTCTTCCAGATTGTTGGTATTTTGATTATTAGCCCTCTCTTGCAAATTGTTAGTATTCTTTCATTGGGCCAAACCTTGTCTAGCAGTTCTTTCACTTTGTCAGTTGCAAATTCTATATCTGCTTTTAAAAGTTTTGCTGTGATCGAATCAATATTCCAGGCGAAGAAATGTATGTACACTTTTCTCATTTTTCATTTTTGTGTTAAAAAAACAAAAAAAACATTTTGAAGAATCTAATACGGAAATATTGAACTCGGGCCAATATCTTTTGACACGTGCATTAAATACGCATATAAACACTCCACCTCAATATTAATCTGTAATTATTGCTTTTAAGTCTCTTTATTTGCCTTGTCTCAATCCCTACAGATATCACTTCATCGTGTCAACAAGCACAATGGAGGAGCGTACAGCACTTCTTGTCCCATCTGATACCTATGATCCGAAACACAATCAGAGATATATTCATTTGCGCTTTCGAGGGAATCGAACAGTTCGCCTTTCAAAGGGATTCTGTAACGTGTTTTTGTCGACTTTGGTAACTATTTCATCCCTGTGTAACTATAATTCCCTTCCTATGTACACTGAGGCAATGGTAAATGAAGGTAACACGGATGGCTATGTTATTCTACTCATCTCAGCAATCTTATTCCCTCTTGTGTTTTGCATGGCCTTAGTGTGCATGATGATATTGGATCCCCGCACTTCATTTTCAAAAGGTGGAAGTCACAAAGCGATGGCGCTAATCGGACTGATGAATAGTCTGAATGGAGTGCTCTTAATCTATGCATGCTTACCGACAAGAACGTCACCTACTCTGCAGACCCTGCTAGGCATCTCCGGGGTTCCATTTGTTGTAGTGTGTCGTGTGATCCTACTGCGAAAAGGTACACCCTTTGCTATTCTTGTGCATCTAATATGGAATATGTACATAATTGTACTCTTTCGGTTACGTTTTAAGTGATTTACAGATGAGAACATTGAAAAGAGTCATACAATTAGTGCTTGCAAGTCATAAATTTTGAGGGAAACCTATTTTGCGAAGAATGAAGGAGAATAACTTAATTATGAACTATGACTCAATTATGAATTATGACTCAATTATTCAATGACTCAATGAAAGAGTTGACGCAATTGGAAGATAGTATAAGGGACGCGGCGGAGACAGGAGGGTCCTTAGCCACCGCATTCTTGCTGGTCAGAAAATATAAAGTTGATAATTTCAAAAATTATTGCAAGAATGATAAGAGATTTTGTATCTACATATGGCCCGCCGCCCAAACCACGTGGCTTCGCCGCTTCGCACAAGTGAATTAGATTTAAACAACGTTGTTTACTTGTTAAACGTTGTAAACCAGAGATGTGTTATTTGAGAACACCTTGTGTAAACAGACGATTACAATGGTTACAATACCCAATTTTTAAAAACAATTTTTTTTTTTACAGGTGTTAGTCCACCTCGCCTTCTTTGCGTAATGGTTGTTGTAATTGGCATGTTCATTTCTCTTGAGCCGAAAATATTCAACATCGACCAATCAAGCACGTCAGTTCAAACATCAAATAACCCTGTTTGGCCTATCATTTTCATGCTTGGGTTCCTACCAGGGGCTCTTTTGAATGTGTTGTTGGAGAAGGAGATGCACAAAGAAAAGGTAATTCAGTTTGAACCAGAATAAACTGTAACCAAGGGCCTTATTATAATAAATTACATTGTAGCAATATATATGGTAAATGAGAGATTACTTTACCATTACCTTCAATAAACTTCATTGATTAAAGGATACAATTTTCTGTAGTGGTTAAAATGTTAAAAGACCTTTAGAATCTGAGCACATCATTTTAAAAATAGTGTTCTTTAAATTTCTTCACTAAAAAGATGGGAAAATGTCTGCAGCTAAAGTATGTGGGTGCTATGGTACAGCTTTTGCGTATAAAGCATACATTTTGAAGTAGGTCTCCTTGTCAGAAAACAGCGATGTCGGTATGCACGTTTTCAAATTGTTGCTTCCGCCTGTGAAACCCTATGTAAGTAATCCAATACGTCGTTCAGTTTCTTATAATTAGTACAAAAATGGGTAATTTTATGTATTACGTCATCGCATGAGCCTACACAATTGACTAGCCCACACTAAATGTATGAGGTTTCTCATTTCCCGCTCCGGATTGTCGAAAGTTTTACTGGATATCCTGAAATTTTGGAGACGGAAAATCAAGAAAACAGATTATGGGTATTTTTATTTTAAGAAAGGGGGTGGGTGGGTGGGGGGGGGGGTATTTCAAAGTACCCAGTTTTTCGGGTTGCTCCCGGACTGGTTACCGATTGTGTGGAACTCTTTTCTATCCAATACATGCGTCACAAGCTTAAAACAAACGTTTTTACGGTCTTTGAATAACGTCATTAGGTCGTTTGATATTCTAATGAATCAAGTTATGTTAAAATTTAAAGGATAAAAGACCACAATAGTCCTATATTTCCCAAAGCTTAATTTTCAATGGAATGCTAATCTTGAACTTTTGGAAGGGGCACTTAACACAAGGCTGCAAGGTAGGACAAAATACTACTGCTGCAATTCATTGTGTTTAGTACCATAGTTTCTATTTACAAACAGATAAACTATGACTTAAATCCACCTTTCTACATTTTCTTCCCTACAGACAGCAGTTTTTGCTTTCTTGGTATGGTCACAGTTTTACAAGCTCTTTTGGGTTACAGGCTTGTTTTGGACTGACCTCATTCCAAAATTTGGAAGTGTAAGTTTAATTTGGATGACACTGTGAAATCACAACATATCATGATAAACTAGAAATCTGGCCTGAATCAATAAAACGATGACGACGATGATGGCCATTTGCTAACTCCTTAACCCCACAAACCAATGCATACCAAATGTAGGGTGAAACGCTACGATACATGTCTAACACCAATTCATATAGGATTCACCCACCATCATCCACCAAACAGGATTTACCACATTTGAAACGAAATTAGCAAGAATTATGAAAACTAATATTTAAGCCACCTCCTTATCCCCTCCGCAGTAATAGCAGGACTCCACCCTGCAAGGTACGATAATTACTCACCGAAATGGATGTTTGACCGTCATCAGGACGGGCTTCCAGGTGGGAGACCTGACTCGATCCTTCGTCAGGTCATAGGCTACCAAAGAATGTAAATCGCTGCTTTCTTGACTGCATTATAATGTTCAATATCACTGAACAAAAAATGTTTAAAATCGCTTAACGCTTCTTTAATTCACGAGGGTGACAAGGAGTCTCTATTTCTAGGTTGGTCCTAGACACCGATATTCTTACGGGGTCCATGATCACCCATATGGCCACACCAGATATAATGTTTTTGCAAATGTATAGTCTGTTAAACAATCCGGACATTTTCTGATGTGATACCTCCAATATCATATATAATTTACACCGGACTCTTTATACATCCTGTAAAATTCATCAGTTTATAGGGCCAAATATCATGCTAGATTTGGAGATTCAGAAAGCTGAAGCATCTACTGTCCGCCATTTTAATTCCACGAAAATATCATGAGTGACATGATTCTCACTCCTTTGTTACAATTGATTCGATATATATGGGCTATAACAATAATCACTTTGTATCCGGGGCCTAATCGGGTAGTAATGAAATGCATCATTAAAATAAAATCACACCTAAAAAATTAAATCAAAATCAAACACAAATACATATGTAAGATAATTTAGAAAGTAACGTCTTCTCATGCTGACTGACGTACAATTTGAACAATTCTTTCTATTATTCTTTCAGGCCAACAACATGAAAGGGCTCCTGTTAAAAATATCTAATGGCTTCAAATGTCAATTTGGGTTTACTGAAGGATGTTCGACTGCAGTTTTCTATAGCATGCTGTATACCATATCTTACGTATCTAATAATGTTTCAAGGTACTTTCTTTTACGACTTACCGACGGTGCTATATATTTATGCATGGTGGAAGCTATTGTCACCCCTCTGGGGGCTGTCTTTTGGACGCTTTTCAGTGCCATACCGTACATTCACTGGTGTCCTCAGTTTGAAATTTCAACATTCCTTATATTTCT